>AYEL01087012.1:0-52923 GCA_000484575.1 Olivierus martensii
AACGAACAGTTTAGAATCGGTCTTTCGTACAGCGAAACGTAAACGAACAGTTTAGAATCGGTCTTTTGTACAGTGATACGTTATCGAACAGCTTAGATTCGTTCTTTAGTACAGTGATACGTTAGCGAACAGTTTCGAATCGTTCTTTCATACAGTGATACGTTGACAAAGTTTAGAATCGGTCTTTCGTACAGTGATACATTGACGAATGGTTTAGAATCGTTTCTTTCTCTCAGTAATACATTGATGAACAGTTTAAAATCGTTCTTTCGTAAGATGATACGCTGACGAAGTTTAGAATTATTCTTTCGTACAGTGATGCAACAAATCACTGTACGAAAGATTCTAAACTGGGTTTACTCGTACTTTTATTATCTTATCAGTCCGAAGTGTAGAAGATTGAATCTATATCTTCTTTTATGTTTCGAATTTAAGTGATAATGCACAAATGAACGCCCAAAGAGTCATAATTCCATTCTGCTGGCTTAGCAAAAGATCAAAAGTAGTAATAAAACTCTTGAAGGAACTTGCTCGAAGTAATCCACTCGAAGACGGTAGTGAAAGCGAATCGATTGTCAAGAGTAGAAAGATTTTCTACCACTCCTCTTCCAGTGCAGATATGATACCCGTTCGAGTGAGAATTTTAATATGGCAATTATATCAAAACTGTGTTGCCTTCTCAAAAGCAAAAAAATGAATAAGTGTTTTGGTATCTGAGTTACGAAACCAAGGTCAGACGACACGACTGAGTCAGCCTTCTCCGAAATACAATCTCGCATTTCCTGTGTATCGTTTATGCTTATCTTCAATTGTGCTTTTTAAATAATTTAATCGAATTAATCGTTCGTTTCGATGAACAAAAATCGATTTTCCCGAGCGATTTTTGTTAGCACCCGCACCGACGACGTGTTTATGCAATACGTTTTTCAGCGGACATTTTCATCTTTTTCCCATTCCATCAACAGAAAGATCAAATTTCAGCAAATGGAGCAGATCTACCAGATGCTGGCGTGGTCTAAGAATAGAAGGGAGATAGATGAGGCACGTGCCGTGGAGTAGAGGTCGAGCGGACCCAAGTTTACGAACGATCCGGACAGAAAAGTCCATCTGCAATGTCTGCAAAACGAATTATTTTAACTGTAACGAGAGAGAGAGAGAGAAAGAAAAAAATAAATACATCCCATTCCTACTTGATTTAGTGGCGATTTATGAGATCCACTTACATTTATTGCATCAAATAGAATAACACGCATTCTCTTTATTGGGGGCTTGCTGTTTGTAGAATGGCTATAAGCTTCTTATAATCTGAAACTCAAATAAAAGCAGGAAGATAAGAGAGAGAGAGAATTGAAGCGAAAATAAACTACATACGCCAGCTATCTTATCAGAATTATTCTTAAATATTGCAGAGAGAGAGAGAATTAAAAATGGCGGTTTTTCGCCACTGATCGATTTGACTAAATCCTTTCTGTTTATTATTTAGAAGCGGATTTGCGGTCGATTTTCTAAGATTTTGGCAGTTTTTATTGTTCTACGCCGCCCTGTTGGTTTCGGATCGAAAGCGGAATGCATCGGTATTGCTTGAAGAGGTCACATTGAGTGGCCACATCGATCCGACTCTCTCTCCTACGCATTTATTATTATTATTTTTTTCTCAATCGTTTGCGCGTATTAAGCAAAGGAGGCAAATTAGTCGAGAAGTACTATGATTTATCGCAACGGTCGGCATCCGATTTTGCAATAAATCTATCGCCAGAAAGCAGACAATGACCATCCGATCGTTATCTCTGCTACTTGCAAAATGGCAACCCATTACTGGTATCTCGTTTCCATTGATTTAACCCAGTCGTGTCGGCGCTAGTTTGTGTGCAGGTGTGACATTAAACATCACGCCACACCAATAATAGTCAATAATTGATCAGCATTACTACGGATCATTGACAATCGACAATACTAATCGAGACAATCGAATGAGTCATTTGGCTATCGGAGTTTTCGTGGAAAAAAAGAGAGAGGTGCATTAAAAGGGGAGGAAAAAAATAATAAAAATGCACAACCGCGTTATTAAGCTGTTACCCTGTAAAGTGCGTTATTCAATTAGGAGCATTGACACCAAACTCTAAACTCTTTCAATGCTGAAACGTAGCATGAAGCGCATAGTCGAAGTTCCTGCTACTGTGTGTGAACGAATATTTGATTTAAAAGCCACGTTTCCCGATTATCTCCGACTTAATCATCATTAATTGAGAGTTCTTTACATTAATGAAGACAGGAATTTCCTTTCTTAACGACTACGAACACTTTTTTTTTTACATGTATATAAAAAAATGACAACGCAATTAAGACGGCGAAGGGAAGAGAGTTAATAAATTAACTTAATTATCAAAAAGTAAAATCTTTCTCGAAATTGTTATCATAATTCTATTTGAATCAAAAAAGCGTGGTTTTTCTTCGTGGAATTAGAGAGAGAGAGAGAATATATCTAAAGGTCAACAACATCTCTAGACGAACACGTGTGACCTAGCCTTTAAGAGGGTCCCATCTGGTCTGTCTTGGTCTCCAGACAACCTCCAAATGGGATGACCCGAGGACATTAAGATCAAACACGTGCTTACAAGACGTACCTGGATGGATTTTGAATCCTCCAACTGATAAGCCGATGCATCTACCGCACGGCAACACCCAGCGTTAACTTTCTAGAACCGTGTAAAAATGGCGAGTGTAAAAATAAAAAAAAAAATTTCATCTGCAAGACATCAGCGAGCTATATAGGTTTTCGGAACACATGCAAGAGATTTCGCTAGCGAGTTCAAATTTCAATTCTTGCCTTTTCGAGTGTCGCAAATTATACATTAAGACAATGTAATTACCAGCCGAATACCGGATTCACCTCGGGCTTTTTTTTGCATGGACGAGGTTAATTTTGCCCGATTAAACGAGAGGTTAAAGGTCGCGCGTATCGCCTTCACTCCCCCGAATATCAAAAAATAAGAAACTGTGTGTGTGCGTGGACGTGGGAGATGGACCCAATTACGAAATCGCCAGGCATTTGATATACTTGTCAGGGTCGAGATGCTCCAGCAATGAGTCAGACTCTACGAGATTCTGTGCAGAAATTAAGTAACTTACTACTCGAGTGATGAGCGATAACGGACGCTCCTCAAAAACCGTATATCCGTGCGATTTTTGGTAACCAATATGCGGTAATTTAATATATTAAAAAAAAATACAATGAGACAATGGAAGTTTGAGAAACGGTTATTATATCTCACCTCGTATTTCAAACCTGTCATCCTAAGCCACGTCTCGACTTTCAAACAAAATGGTGATGTCGATGGTAAAGTCGGTGAACGATTGAACTGATACAGATACACAACATCTTTCTCGTAGTCTGTTTTATGAACGGTTGGCTTTGCAGCAGGAGCCGGTGCTGGAGTTTTGACAGTTTCCGTATTACCTGTGGTAGCGTTATTTTCTGCCGGTTGTGCTGGAGTTTCGGTTGGTGTTTCGACGGCTGTATCGGTCGTCATATTAAATTTGGCGAAGTAGAAAAAAAAAACACTTCAAATATGGCGTATAATTCTCTCTTCCCAAAGACGTTACTTCTAACTGACTGCTCTCCTCACAACAGATACCGGACAATGGAGAACGTTCGTACCCTCGTCTTTATTCGTTGATTGCATCCCGTGACGTCAGCCAACCGACATGCGCATTAGCCTTCTTCTAGTTTAACATTGTGACTAATTCTTAAATATGTTAAAAAATTTTTATTTTTCGTTTTTTCTATTTTTAGCAACGACATTTTTATATTAATTAATATTAGCCTCGATAAATATCTAATTATTGAGACATCGGACGCTTGCAAAATTTCAATTTAGTCGATAGTCCGATTAAAATACCGTTATGTGGACTTAGTGGTTTTTTTTAGTAGGTTTTAGTAGATTTTTAGTAGCGTACGCTTAGTAGACCGTAGAATAGCGTTAAATAAATCGCGATTTTGTTTTTACTGTTTGATCTTGTAAGTGATAGGAAATCTTAAAGAAAAATACAGAGAATGTCCAGTAATTATTGTTAAATAGAAAAGTAATAGAGTCCATTATCAACCGGGTTCTGCATCCCTGAAGAATCCGCGATCGCTTAATTAAATTAGTTACATCTTAACGGGGTGATAATATAATGGAAGCTTGGCACAGTCGAAATTTCTGTAAATATGACGTGCACTGAATATATTGTCGTCCATTTCTATATATATCTCGAGGATATAATCTGCAAATACTCAATTATTATCGCTAATGTTAAGATAAAACGCATTAATCGTTCCGAATTACCCCGCCATATTATTATTCACTTTTATTAGAATTAAAAATTCAAAGAATCATTACCAATTCTGCCGAAGAGAATCTGAACGTATTCTAAAATTGAATTAAGGTGTACAAATTTATAAACACGGAATATAGGGGTTTAGGCCGTCTTTAGCTCTTAAGTGACGAATGTATTGACCATATAGAAGATGCTGTTGGACAGTAAATTAAATTAGCATTAATTTGAATAATGATAAAATTTAACTAACTCAATCGATGTATATTAAATATAAACAGTTGACTTTGAACTTTTTGGGGACATTTTCAGAAACTATGAATAATTTAATTATTTTATCAGAAAAAATTTTTTTTAAATTGATTAGACTATCTATGGAAAGATGTAGTCTGTTGAAAGCGGATAAAACTCATTGTGCAGTGCTCTTTATCTTTGTTTAACGTCATTCTACGTCATAAAACGACGTTTCTTCGACTATTTTTAATATAATCGAGAAGAATACTGATTAAAATCAATTATAAAATCACACTTACAAATTAATTAACTCGAATAAAAGCGAATTGATTTCGAATAAATGTTCTTATAACAGAGTTATTAATAATTCTGTGATTATTAAACGGTTAAAAAAATTGTTCGTGTAATAATTTATCATCTTTTTAATAAATTTAATACTTCGAAATAAAAAAAAATTGACATAGTAGTAGCGGCAGAGGATTCAGATCGCCATCTGTCGTCGAATATTTCTGTTACGTCAGAAAAATAAATTCGGAAAAAGCTTTTAAAAAATTAGAAAAAAAAAAATGATTATTTTTTTAAGACACGTAGCGTAATAAAGGACTAACAAGCTCGGGGAAATGAGGAGTAGGTCAGCCATTAATCTTAAATAGGACTAATTGACAATGACGTCTATTGTTCCTCTAACACGTGATCAACGGTGATTGACCATGCGAATCTGAGCAAAAATAAATTTTGCAACAAAATAAAATTAATAGCTTTTATAAACTATAAAATCTTATGATAAAAGTAGAGCGTTAAAAAATATTAAAACTTCCTCTTAAAAATAAAAAATAAAAACAACACGAAGAAGCGGCATTTTGTCGGGAATAATTTAATTAAATCTTTAAAGGCGAAAAAAAAACACAGCATAAATATTTCTTCTCTTCTAATCAAAATATTCGTCTAGATGTTTTTTAATCGGATATTTCTGAATATGTATTAAAAAAAAAGAAAAGAAAAAGGATAGTTTTAACGGTTTAGAATTACTTCATCCTGTCTTGCTGCCTACTGAATATGTCTGCTAACATTAAGACAGATGTAAAGAACATTACATAAATAACTTCTTCGATTTTTCGATATTTGTCAATGCTTGCTGATAATAAAATCTGTTTTAGTTAAATACGAGAGCTTGGTAAAGGTTATTGTTCTTTGAGTGATTAATGACTCATACTCGTTACCTGTTGATTGATTGTTCTATTGAGTTCGCACTTTAGCGTGGAAATTTCTGATACTTAATTTTGTTTCCTAAATACACTCGATCAAAAAGCTTGTTTTTAAAAACCGAAAACCTCGTTTCTTTTTAATAACTCCAGAAATCAAATTCCACGCAGTACAAACAACAAATTTTATTCGAGGTCGCTTGAACTACGATACCAAAAAATCAAAATTACAAAAATCGACTGCATAACTGAGATAATGCCGATAAAAGATTAAAAACGACGTTGTTGGTCACGTAAGTGATGATATTAGATATAAATATTAAGTTAATAGAGATATATATAATGTTAAAAATGTAAGTGGAGGCTTTGGGAAAACCATTATAAATCCTTAACCATGTTTCTGTGTAAACTCAGACTAGCTGTGGATTTTGAGCACGGCGTTAAATACATAAATTATGCCAAGTTTTTTTTTTTATGTTGGCTTCATACCAATGCATGCACTAATATGCACAGATTGAATAATCTTACTACTAACTCTGCATAAACATATCATCCCAGTTACTCGTATAAATAAACATATAGACACGCATTAGTAGTTCGCGTGTTTACAGTTTTGTTACGTATACAAATTCGTAATTTTAACATGAGTATATATATCTTTCTTTCTTTCTTTTTTTTAAAAAAAAAGTTATTTTAAATTTATAATTAAAGTATAGATAGCAAGGCTGTATAGAAAATGTTTCTCAGAGGAGTCTTAACAATATTTCTAATGTTATAGATGTTATCGCTCAACTGTTTTACTTATTCTTCAGAACAACGGCTTGAAAAAAAAAATGAAGAATTTTTTTCTATCTGGGAGAAATAATATACTCCATCACAAATTCGCTGATTCGATTTAGTAAATTAAGTATCTCGGATTGATAAGCCCGCATCTAAATATACGGTACTGTTAGTCATATATAGATTTTTGTGTAGATATGAATTTACTACCTTGTTCCAGATTTTATTCTGATAATAATAAGTTTCTGGCATATAATATGCAAGATAAATAAAGGAATTTCCGTTATTCACTCGATATAATTTTTTTCCCTTTTTTTTTTAATTTATCTTTCAAAATTCTGTTGAAATTTAAAAGTTGGCAACACTAAATATTTCATAAAAATAGCAACCTAAGTGCTGTATATAAATGTTGGAGGTGTGAGTATTTGTTTGGATTGTTCTATCTAAATAATTTATTGCCTTCTAATTTAGTTATCTGGAATTTATAACTGTACAAATCTAGCTGTTCTTCAAGGACTAATATATTGTCCTAGTTGATTCCTCAAACATAACTATACACTTGGATGGTTGGTTGCTGTACATTCCAGGTCTTCCTTCTGCATTGTGATTGAATTTTGACAACAAAAAAAAGGGTTACATCGCATTAAATTAGATTTTTTCCATTATTATTCGAATGTTTAAATATATTTTAAACGTTAAGCAGAAGTCTGAGTTTTATATTTCGATGAAACTATAGTGCTAATATATTTTAATTACCATACGTGGAATGACCTCAATTCGTCCTGTATCTAGTTTTAAATCGAATTACGCGATTTCAGAGTGTTTATCGAAGTAAATTTTATAATAATCTTTCTGTTTATCGTAATTATCACAAACACGTCATCGTTAGATGATTTTTATAATTCTTCAGACACACTAAAGCAGTCGGTGAATAACTGACATATCACCTGAATTTGGATCGTCAAAACTCGCCATTTTTCTCAATTATTGTAGAATAAAGAGTTCAGAAATAAGTAAAAATACATTCAAACGAAAGAAGGAATAATAATAATAATATAAAAAAAACTTCTAAAATAAATATTTAGTGTAACACAGTACGATGAATTATAAGTGTTTTGACCTTCTATGTTTGTTTTTTTCTGCTCGAGAGCGGATGATCCTAATATTCAAGCATAAAAATTCCACTAAGAGACGTAAGTTTATCACAGAGAAGGACAAGAAATGCGAAACTGCTTCGTCATAAAACATGATCCCGTTCCCGTCTGATGGAGGTTACTGTACAACACAACGGAAACGATGACGACAGATAAGTCAACCAATTACTCTTGCCCCTTTATTTCTAATGGATAATTATGCACTCTCCAATTACTCAGTAGAGTCGGAAATCTCAATCTTTATTAATAGAAATAATTTAAATATAAATCACTCTTTCTCTCTCTCTACCTTTAACAAATGGAATCTGTCTCTCTCACTAATCTCTAGTTTTAATTGAAGTTTCTTACTCGAAATCATAAGGGTAATTATGATCGATCTGGAAATTTACTCAAAGCATTTTTACTCCACCCAAAAATGCAAAATCTGCCAGTATTAAAGTTTAAATTATCATACTGTACTTTAAATTTAAAAAAAAAAATGAAGTATACAACATATATTAATTAATGAATATAAACATTAAATATTCACTTTTAATAAAATTTTACTAATACAATAATATATATATAATTACTGCATATCTTGTATCAATTACTGGATATAAAAAAAAAATACTGTATACAGCATTTACTTTCTTATATCCAGTAATTAATACTTATAGGCTTACTATAAGTGTGCATTTAAAAATATTAATAATTTCTGTATGAGTTAAAATCAGTCTATAAAATGCTTCAATAAAGTAATTTATTCACATTTTTACTTTTTTAATAAAGAAATTCTTGATTTTAATTTTACCTTTCTTACTTTTTACAGATTATCTATCATTTGTTGTAATAATGGCTTCAATAGAAGAAAAATTGAATGTTGAGATTTTAACAATCCTGAGATTAAATATAGTAAAACTTCAATAAATTCATTATCTCAAGCTGAAACATTTTACAGATTACTTTTATCTCTTATAGAACAGAAGTTAGTAAAATTTTAAACTGTACAATGACTCTGACTATAATGAACATATAACAGTAAGACTCCGTTTAACGCGGGGGATACATTCCAGAAAAACCAAGCGCTAAATGAAACATCTTAACATGTAAATAATGGGATGGATGAAATAGGATAGTAAATAAAAATATGCGTATCATTTTTTTATTTTATTTTGTAACATATATTATTATTATTATTATTATTATTATTGTCTTACAGTAATTATAGGCATTTTTTGTTGCTAATATTGATTTGTATTCATAAATCATTCATGAAAAAAAAATTCATAAAATTAGAAAATAAAAAGTTTTAAGAACAAAAGGCAGTAATCAGATTGCAGTAAACTATAAAAAAAGCCTTAAGAACAAAAAGCAGTAATCAGATTGCAGTAAGCTATAAACAATGAAAAAAGTTTTAAGAACGAAAAGCAGTAATCAGATTGCAGTAAACTATAAACAACTCAAAAATATTAGATTAAAGAAAAATGTTCTAACTTCAAGGAACTGTAGTTCGAAGTAGCAGAGTAAGCTACCTTGATCGTATCGAACTATAGTTTGAAGTGGCAGCATTCGGTTTAAAACTAAAATGGGATAATTGTTATTTTTTATTACTGTAAAATAACGTTGATGACCGATCATAAATATGAACTGGTTATTTTTATTACTGTAAAATAACATTGATGACAGATCATAAATATGAACTCAACACAGCAGACTTTCGTATATACTGCACTTCACTGATATCAAACGTATTGAGAAACGACATAGGAGTATCAAAGCAACAAATTTGTGCGATTTCGGATTTATGTGAGTATAATTAGTTTGAAAAACCGTGCCAAAGTGAATCAATAAAAAGTACAGTGGGTGATCGGTTAACGAACATAATCCGTTCCAAGACAATGTTCGTTAACCGATCATCGATTTACCATAGGTTTTATATGGGAATTTGATTAATTCGTTCCGGAGACCCAAAAAAATATAAATAATAAATTATATAATTTCTTAATACGTTTATTTATTTGTGATAACAATATTATATACATACATAGTCTTGCATTTTCATCTATATGTTTATTTTCTGATAAAGAATCTGTCCAATATTGATTGCTTTTTCTCTCTCCTTCAGGATTTTTCGAAAGTGATTAATAGCATTGTCGTGGTAGAGATCCCATGCCTATTGACCTCAACCTGGTATGGGTGCCATTCTAAGACCAAAAAATTGTAAAATCTCCCTCTTACCTTCTTTAATAAATCTTTGATTTGTTTTACGTTGTCTCCGAGTTCATTTTAATCGGGAAAAACTACTGTTCTCCCCTCCTTAACCATAAGTCCATGAACGCGCAAGGGCTACGCCCGTCATTCCGTTAGGTTAGTTAAGCCGAAATATCTTCATGGAATATTTTTATCTGGCGGCGGCCACTTATAGAGCCGCCATCATCACAGGCTGACCAACACCCACGATGGGGTCAACCGGAAGATTGAAAGATGGGTTTCAATGGGCCGGGCCCAGATCCCTTCTGAAAAATTGGAGGAGTGGGATCCTGGATCCTCCAGAATGTTAAACCACAGCTTTATCACGCAGCCATCGGGCTGACCTATCATTCCGTCAGTCCGAAAGTCCCATAGTTTGTTTTGTGAGGTGTTCGTTATCCGAACATAAAAATCTTTCGAAAAAGTGTTCAGTGTTCGTTAACTGAACATAAAAATCTTCCGAAAAAGTGTTCGTTATCGAACTTGTTCGTTAACCGATCACCCACTTACAGTGAAACCTGTTAAAATGGCCACCCTTTGGGACCGACCTGACTGGTCACTTTTCACAGGTAGTCACTATACAGGACAGTGACTCTCCTCCTTTCCCAAAAGAAAATAACAGATTAATCCAAACTTCAAATTTATATTAATTAAAATCATCAACTTGTAGTCAAGCGATAATGACGACATATAACATATATCATCTTCCGACGAATAAAGTCTCATAGATAGCATATACCCTATTACAACTAATACTAACCTGTATATGTGCATTTAACATAATCAAACTTAAATTCAAATACTGTATAAAGGTACATATAGTATTATAAAATTTACTTTTTAATATGCTGGTTTTACAGACTATTTTATCATAACAAAAATTCTAATGGAATACTAATCCTTATAGAATTTTATCTATGAAAAAATTCTAAGGAAAATACAGTAATTACTTCATGAAATTAATCTTCTTGGTCACTTTAGCAGATTAAAATTTCTCAGAATTGATTGAGTGAGTGATCAATATACATATTAAACAGGTGGTCACTATACAGAATAAAAATAGCATTACATCATATGGGAAACAAACCAGATTTTGAAATTTGGTCTCTTTAGTCAGGTGGTTACTGTATCAAGGTGGTTATTTTAACATGTATATAGAATTCGAAAAAACCGCGTTATACCGAAACAGCGTTAAGCGGGGTCTTACTGAATATTTAATTTTTATTTCCAGTAACTAATACTATATATATTATGAATTAATTACTATATATAAAAATTAAGTATTGCATATAAATATACTGTTTTTTATTTTTATAATGTAGCATATAATAATTTTTTACATTTATATAAAAATAATAAGATTCTTACTTATTAAATTGCCATTTTTAGATGGTATATGGTACATGCTTAGCATAATACATTAGAGAATTAAAATTTAATAAGTAATTTTTATATCATATAGGGTTAAAACTATACACTTTTTTTCAGTTTAAGGTTTTACATGTTCAAAAATAAATAATAAATAGGTAAGTTTTATTTTTATACAGTAAATTGTTAATGTGAAAAGAAAGTAATCTCAGTGACATTTTGGGACACTTTGTAGTTATCAACATAATGTGATTCACAAATGTCAGGTAACTCCTTGAGGATTTTAAAAAAATCGTTTGAGTCCATTAAAAAAATAATTTAATATTTAAAATTGCATTAAAAAATTCATATATAATTTTTCCATTTATCCTTGACCACACGTTAATTAGATCTCAGATTGAAAAAAAATTTAATGCAAACAAATACTGTTAATCTAATTTAGTTTCATTTAATTTTTTTAATGCTCACCACGCAATATTTTTTTTATATTAAAATTTTTTGAATATTTAGGTTAGGTTATTATCCGAAATTATGACGTATTGATAAAAATTGTTTTAGAAATTAAATTTTAGAATGCAAATATGTAAAAATTATTAATTCGAGATGCCATAAATAATTTTTAAAGATGCATATTTACAAGTTAGATAATGCTTGGAATATTTTTTTTTTAAATATTTTGTTTTTTAGTTACTTTCGTGTAAAATTTGTTGTTGAAGGAAGAAAAGAATATATAATATGCAGTTTATATACAACAGCTGCCAATGTTACTAAAGCAATATTGGCAAAACTTTTGCAAATTTACCGGCATCTCTGTAATGTAAATAACCCAATTATATCACGATAAAATAGTGAAAATTTTAATTTTCAATTGATTTTTTCGAATATATTACATCGCAAATTACGTGTGGCATTTTCAGAATGTTGCATGCATCAGGTAAATTTTATATCTACACAAATCTATCAATTCGTTAGATAAAATTTTGATGCACGCAATTTTCTATTCGAGTTTTGAATCTCGATAACTGATTCAGAATAAATAAGTTTAAACTTAATTTAAAAATTATTAAACTTTTCAATAATATTAATCAATACAAATATATTTAAAGTATACTTAACTGAAATTTGTAGAATTTTCCCAGTTAGGATCTGATGCAAAAATTGTAAGAGAAAGAAGAGATATTGTTAAAATATTAATAAATGTTTATATTAAACAGGAAAAAAACACATCTTTAGAGAAGGATAATCACTAGAAATAACTATCTTTATTACTACAAAACTTGTTTTGGTGGGTGTAACGACATTAAGTTAGGTTTAAAACTGGAAATATGGGGTGTGGAATATAAAATTTATGTTATAAATGACAGAATTTTATCAGATTTCTGTTCTTCATTTAATATCAAAGAACTGTAAAGGTTATATATGCAGAGTTGATTTTGTTTAAATACATTAACTTAATACTGTTTAAATCTTAGAGATGTTGCTTATCAAAAAGTGAATAAAAGTGTACAAGAAATGTAAAAAACACGATCGAAATTCTACAAAATATGAAAGACGTCATTGGGGAATGCTAACAGAGTAAACAACAAAGAATCGGAATGCTTAGTCTCCGGAATGACCTGTTTTCCGTTGATTTTCCTGGAAAAATACAGTTTGCAGTTTCAGACTAGACAAAAAAATATCTAGATTACTTTATCTGTTGAACCCCAAGTTCATCGTCGTAATTCTTCTTTTGAACAGTTTTTTTAAACTCTTGTAAGCATCAGATTCATGATAGAGAGTAATAAAAATCAATTCCTTTACGATATCAATAAGTGAGCATTATATTGTCGTACAGCTCGATAGGAACGAGATAAGAAAAGGTTCGCACATTGATTTATTCTATATTAAGCTACCTAATAGGATTTCTTGCAATGCAGTGTTTTTTCTCCTAAACAAAAAAATAATTTAGAATCAGCATTGATTAGAATGTAATCTTATTATACTAATTAATGTGATACTCCCATTCCAGATGCCAAACAAACTATAATAGTCTTTGATAAAATCTGATTTTTCTCTTACAACAAATAAACTAGTTCTGTCCTTAAAAGATGCTCATCTGTAACTGTATTAATGAGATAAATAATAAGCTTTGTTTTAAAAATGGGGATAATTTTTAAAATTCATTTTAACCTGTGAAAAACATGCAATACAAATTCGATTATTCAGAAAATTAGACCGAAAAATCACGTAAAATCGAATTTCTGTGAAAGTTCAAATAAAATATTTTTTTAAGAAAGAAAAAAAAAACAAAAAAAACGAAAACATATCTAATTTTCTCATGATAACTTTACACTATAATTATAGATCAATCAGGAAACATTTCTTTTTAATTGAGTATTACTGTATCGAATTACATCTAGTAATTTATCAGAAAATTTATTCACTTTTCTCATATTAATATCTGTTCCCAAATATTCAGATGATTTTAATGACAAAAATAGAGTTTTACCTTTAAAATTATTTGTAAATTATAAAAAAATTTACATATTCAAGAAAGTCTTATTATAACTCTCTTAAAAAACCTATTAAATTATGTTGTAATTATCTCATATATAATCATTTCAACAATATACAGAGCACTATAAATTTATTTTTGCATTTCCAAACTGGTGAAGTGAGATAAATTATATTGTTTTTGTTACATTTACAGGTTTTTCCCTTGTTTAGCAATAAAAAATGGAAATTTTTTAATATAAATTTCAGTTTTAATTTACATTATTTTTTGCCTTGCCTAAAGAGCTTTTTACGTCGTTTTAAATTACACACAGTAAGAGCTAGTCATACATTAGTCTATGTCTCCGTTGAGCCGACGATGGACATTACCCACAGAAGAAAGTTCGCTAGGTTGAATAAAAAATTGATCAAGGTGGAAGAATTGCCTATATTCCTTTGTGAATGTAGGACGAATAAAGTCTACCCTATATCCATCCACCGTATCAAGCTACCAGTGAAATCTACATACGTTCTAAAGCAAGTTAAGAATAGATGTTTGAACTACGCAATATCAGATGCGAAACGTAAATTCTACGCCAAGAAGAAAGAATGTGATAGACTTAAAAAATATCTACTCATACAACATGGTCCTACCACCTCTCATGAAATTAATAGCATCCTTCGTGCACAAAACGGAACGAAAGAAGCTATACGTGCGAGATATATTAAGAAAATTAAATGGATATTCCACAAACAACTTAAGAAAGATAATAAGCCACAATTATGCATCGAAGACGTATGACATCGACATTCCGAAGCAAGTTGAAGATCTACTAAAGAACGGATCTATGGCGGTATTACAAGAAGGCCTTCCAATCTGTAACCTTGCTCTCCAGATAGACCATTTGATGAATAATAGAGAAGGTATAGAGAAAGAGAAACTTCGATGGCAACTAATCCGTATGAAAACACCGGCAAGTAAAGATAAAAGACAAGCCAACTTAAAACGACTAATAAAATTTGCACGCAATGGATGGAAGATAATAGGATCATATGCACAAAAGACGATAAGACTAAAAAACTTGTGTTCATACAAGAACAACGATATTATGACCTATTGTCTAGTTTTATCACAGATTCTAATTCGGTGCGCTTACCATCTAACCCTACGGACAAACTAACTAGCAAGATAAATGCTATTCTTAAATCCAAACACTTCCCGACTGTTTGGACAGTTAAACCAGTCAGATGCCCATATGCACCGCGCCTATTTGAATACGTAAAAACCCATAAAGATCCGGTCTCAATACGCCCAATGGTAGATAAGCAGTCGTCCTCCGTCTACCAGCTAGAGAAAACAATTGCGAACTGGGCTTTAAAAATTATGAAAGGCTATAAATATACAGTAAACTCCTCTCTCGACTTTCTCAATAAAATATTAGAAGTCGGACCATTACCTAACGAAGCTTATACTGTCATGGACTACGTATCCCTCTACTCTTCCATCCAGCAACCATCAGCAGCCCTGATGCTATACCGCTTCATTATCGAAAACCTCCCTTACTCAGACTGTCACCATAGCCTAATCAGAGATATTTGCCATGCCATCACTTATTCTTCTTATTACGTATTTCAAGGTAAATATTACCTCCAGAATACAGGGGTACCCATAGGAGGACCGCTAGCTGGTTTGATGGCTGAATTAGTGATTAGATATAAAGAAAGCTCGGTTTTACACAGCTTTAAATCAGAACTGAAGCTCTATGTTCACTACGTCGATGACATATGTGTCATATGGGAAAATGAGAGACATGACGATCCACTAGCCAATGCCCTTACAGACCAACCCTCGGTCTCTCATTAAAAATTGAACAAACTTCTCAAGATGCATTCCATTTCTTAGATGTAGAGACACATATAGAAAACGGCGAATACATCACGAAGGTTTATAAAAAACCCACATACAAACTAGTAATGATTCCATCTTGGTCCAATGACCCATACCGCTATAAACTAGCAGTATTCAAGGCCTTATTTAACAGAATATGTACACATATCACCAAATGGTCCGATATGCAAACCGAGCTAAATTACATCCTTGAACAAGGGAGAAAGTATGGGTATTCATATAAAACTATGTTAGGTATATGGTCTAAAATTTCTAGTTGCCTACTGAATCCCTGTCCCAAGCCATATAATAAGTCGTCTATATACGACCATTGTAATTACATAGACCTCCCATACGATAAAGCGGTAAGGAATACCTAGGTACTCCGATTATAAGATCGTCTGGAAAAGAGGAAAAACTTTATATAGTAACTTAAGGAATGCAAAAGACCCAATACCCAATAATAGGAAAGCCGGTGTATATGAAATCCCCATATTTAATAATGATGATAATACCATGCAGTTTTACATTGGGAGTACTGCACGAAATATAAACAAGCGAGTCAACGAACATAAAGCTGACATAAGAGCCGGTAGGCTGAATACAGCATTAGCAGAAAAATGTTACTAATCTAATGTGGATATCCAATGGGCGGACGCAAAAATAGTTAAACCTATATACGATGGGAGAGGATTAACTACCCATGAAAGTATTGAGATTATAAAACGTTCTAAGCATAAAACCTTAATTAATAGTAACACTCCAGAGGATCTACCAGCATCGTGGACCTGGGCCGCTATGAATAATATTTAACCTATACAATGATGTCAGTACTGAGACTTGTTTTGTTAAATATAGGTCCACTTTATGTTTTTCCATACGATACCCTTATGATCTGCTGGTTCTTTGATATAATATAATATTTGCTATGAGGACATACGGAGACCCAAATGCCCTCTTTCCATAACACCTCCGTAAGATAGTACCTTATAATTCTATATGGTATCTATTAGTAAGGTTAATTTATGTATACGATTTATATGTTTTCTAATTGTTTGTTTTAATTTTTATTATAAATGTTTATTACTACCTATTGTAAAAAATTTTAAAAATTTAAATATTAATGTTTGATGTTCTATACGCCGAACATTTTAAATCTGTATGTTCTATAAAGAATTAGAATTGTAAAAATCAGTTAATTTAGATAACGTTTGTACTGAGGATGGGATATGATCTAGCCCGAAAACGTTATAATTGATTAAAAAGTTTTTTGCTTTGCCTAAAGAGCTTTTTACGTCGTTTTAAATTACATTATTTCATATGCAACATATAAATAACATACTCAAATATCTGTTAGCATCATTAATTGGCTTAAATGTATAAAAAAACAAACTAATATATTAAAAATAGTGTCAAAATACATTCAAATCTTTGCAATATACCTTTTATTAAAAAAATAGAGGATCGGCTCTGAGGTTAAACTCTTAAAAAAGGAAGGACATAGTGACAAAAGCAGAAGAAAGCATTTTGTCAGAGGTTGTATATCACTAACAAAAAATGGCACACTTTAATCGTTTTTTATGATGTAGAAGAGTGTGAGTGGATTTTTTTCTCACCCACAATAAATTATAGGAGTTTGATGTTGTCTACTATTTTTATTAAATATTTTTTGATGTGTTTGAAAAAATAACGATAATTTTCACTGCTTCAATATGATGGAATCCTTGAAGTTATCCTTAAGGATTCTATTAAATCTTCAGAGTTTTTATAATTCCTCGCTTGGAGAAATGCTTTCCACTTCGATAAAGTTAAGTTGTAGGCTGTATAATGGACGAAACTACAGAATATAACCATTACTTTTAATAATTTCTTAAATTTTTTTATTATTATGGAAGCAAAAATCTGATACTGGCGTGCAGAAACGGAAAATTTTCATCGTTTTTTTCTGTTAAAAATGGTGAAAATGACATTAAAGATTTTTAACTTTTTCCGTTCTGTTTTGCAGAATGACAAAAATATGACCAATGGGAAGCCAGTTAAATTTTACGACGTATTATTAGCATTAGCAACACTGTGCTGTTTAAAAATAATGGCGGCTGAGAAAACGTTCATGACCAGTTCTTATGCAATTTTCTCCTAGATTCACTGAAATATGAGGCGCCAAATTTTGCTGATAAAATCAAAAAATAAATTGTAATCTTATAAAAAAAAATTAAAGAAAAAACATTGCTTAATAATAAATAATTTTTATTAAAAAATTGAATGTCAACATCATATGATGATGTGTTTATACATAGCCAGTTAAGGTTTTCGCCTCGGCAGGCGAAAACCTTAGCTGGCTATGTATAAACTTGAAAATTTTGTAAATTCTATGTTAATTCATAGAAACCATGGATATTTATAAGGCATCTTATAAATTTAATGATTTAAATTTAAAAAAGAATCATTTGGATTGCAATTTCTATGGGAATTCCCAGCAAGTTTCCCACTTTCACTATCATTTTACAATATTAGATTATGTGACAATTTTATTAATATTTTATAATTGTTATTTGTGAATGTGAATAAGCATAATCTATAAATTTTTAATGTCATAAAAATTCCTAACACGTGAAATTTATATTAAATATTTTGCATATATTATAGTTAATCATGAGGAACTCTGTATCACTATTACGTTGAAAAATGCAATAATTATCGATCGTTTTGTTCAATGTGTAACCTTCGTATTACGAAAGTGAAAATAATATCTTGTTTTTATCAAATATTTAAAAAACTTAGTGAGAAACAATTAATATAATTTATAAAATCTTTGATTCATTTTGTTCTAGTTATTATTTTTATTTTAATAAAAATATAAACATGACATTACAGTAACGTTATTTTATTTTTATTATTTCAGTTAACACATAATTCCAAAAGTATTATTAAACTTTAAATAGTATATTCCCGGAATTATACTACTTAAAAAATCGAGATCAGTTCTCATTTTTCAGAGGAAAGGTCCTAATTTTCTCCATTAATCTTCAATCTACAGGATACTCTCCGTACTAAAACTTGTTTGCAGTGATTAATCGATGTCCTCTCAAACCCATTTCATATTTATCACTCAGAACTTAATGTTGTTATAGTATTGTGCATTAGAAATGAATAATAATAAAAAAATTGCTTGTTGGTCCTTTGAGAAAGCCTTGGCTTACTAACTGTAGTATCTGGATCATTTCCAGATTCCGCATTTTCCAAATTTTTTAGGTGGGAACTGGAAAATTCGTTAAATATTTTATCTGTTGGTCACTTTTATATGAACGTCCCATGCAGGCTCTAGAAGACCCCCCTCACTTAGTAATTTGTGGTTAGAAAGCGGCAGTAAAAAACTAGCAACAAGAATGATCAAGTTTTAGATTCTAGATCTTGATTTTTATTTAAAAAAAATTAAAAAAAAATTTTGCATTAATGCAAATGAATACATTTTAGGACCTCGAATGTATTTGTCGTCATAAATTCGAATAAATATTTATTACAATTTAGCGTGATGGATTTATTATGAAAATTAAGATTTATTACTATGTAAACTTTCCAGATACATAACAGATATGAGGTAATAAATACTGCATACAGTATGGCAAAATATCAGAAGTACTTTTCTTAAAAAAACAATTAGCTTTTTATTTATGAACTGCTCATAAATTTCGCGACTATCATTTTATTCTTATAAAATGCAATTCGTGTTAACACTTATATTTAACATAAATTGTAGTCAAGTAAAGTACAGACCGATCATTTCAGAGGAAAAGGTTAAACTGTAACCTCCATATTAGTAGTAGCACACACACTGATCGTACGTTCTGTCGAGTAGTACACTTTTAAAGCTGTGTAATACGTATGCGTGTGAACAGTTACATGATAGTACTTTTTCTGTGTGCCACACGGTAGTACTGTACTTTATGCCGCTTTCCACACGCTGTGTACTAAGCGGGAACTGTTGCTGATGGATCTCTCGCACGAGTGTGCCGATCCCCATTGTTTGACTATGAGCAGTGGCGTACTCAGAATCTTTGGTAAGCGGGCCGGCATTTTTTTGGCCCTCTCCCCCTCCAAAAAACACACCCGTTTCAACTTTCAACAGACATTTTTTTTAAATAATTTTTAAAAATTGAAAATTTTTATACAAATATGTGGTGAATAGTAATGATATTCATGTTCTTGGCCGACCATTCAGCTTACTGCCCTGAGCGGACTGCCCCCCTCTGCATACGCCACTGACTTTGAGGCTGGAAGTGAAAGTGATCACGTGATTATTAGAAAGTCGTCATTAACAGGTCTGAACAAGAACTAACAAGAATAAACACGTAAATGATTAATTTCATAAATGAATTAGTCGTTTATCGCATATCTATTTTTATTTATCACATAATTCCTTTATATTTTTTTCCCCTTCGATGATTTTAAGAATTTTATTTGCGAAGTGAAAAAATGAATAATAAAACCAATAAATTAAAACTCTGAATTTCTTTATAAAATTTATAAAAGAAAAAACTTTGTGGAGTATCAGTGAGAATGATTATAATGCGTACAAACTATTATTAAAAAATGAGATCCTAGTATATTATAAAGAAGTGAAAAGATTAATGGGAATGAAACAGCTAAATTTGTATAAACCGTTTATGATTTTATGTATAAAACCCGCATACAAGTTTATATAAGCATGTGTATACAGAAAACTCCATTAGCGACTAATACTCGGCCGAGTATACTAGCATGCTAGTAAGCATACCGTAATAAAACTAAAAAACACATACAGTGGTACCTGGGTATGCGTCCAACTTGGTATACGTCCTGTTTGGATGCGAAAAATTTTGCTTGGTATACAACTTCTATTTGGAATACGATTGTCTCGCGTGCTAAAACTTGTATGAGTCTGTTGTATGTTCGCTTAAAAACACATTCCTTATATAAAAATTATAATAAGTCGTAATAGCATTGTCTGGAATGACCAGACAATGTCATATTTCCGGAACATCCTGAGGAGAAGGCAGAAGCAAAGTTCAGGACAGATTTTTAATAAAAGTCAAATTTGATGAGCCTCAACAAGGTCCAAGGTCCATAAAATAGAGAAAAACACCAGAATTTCAGATCCTTGAAGTTTTATTGGAAGCGGATTCTCCTTCCAAACAATAACATCTCCTCCTCTTCCTTTCTTAGTACCATTCTAGTACTCTTCTCAGCAAAGTAGTTTTGTTAATTTTCATTTATTTCATTTACTGTAATTGCTTTTGTATTTATGTATTTAGTATTAAGCATGTGTTTAAATTATTTTATCTCAACCACATTAATGTATAATATGCCAATAACAATAGGATTTTTTTTTTTCATGGGAACGGATTAATCATTTTCTCTTTATTTCTTATGGAAAATATTCGTTTGGTATACGTCCTGTGAAACGGATTAAGGACGTATACCGAGGTACCACTGTAATCTAAATATATTTCGTTATCATAACTATAATGACAAAAAAATTATTGATATCAGCTTATCATGTATTAATTAATGACAATATTAATATTCTTACTGATATTAATGAATATCAGTAGCTGAAAGTAAGAATATTTGCATATCTTGCTTATAATCATACACGAATAGTTAATTAATTTATGATTATTCAGCTATTGAAGACGTTCAGAAATATTTTAAAAAAATGTGTTTCCATACATTATAGCAATTTTTAATGAGTGAAGAGAGAAAAATAAAAATATCTTTTTAAGAGTTAATATTTTAAATATTTTTCTCTAAGATTTCCAGTTGCATAAACACCATTGGATTTAATCATGCATTTAATAATTCTTATATTCTGAAACTTTAAAAATATCCGATAGATGGTGCTAGTTTACACTAAAGCAAGATTGGTGTCGTGTAACCGTAATAAAATCATTAAACTTAAGACAATTCAAAGCGTTTTTGAGCTCAAATTGCCATTAATTCGAAATTTTAATTATTTTCCGCACTAATTATGTTCATTGTGCTATTACTGAATAAGTTGTTTATTCTTTTATGAGTTTACTAAGGAAAATTCCTGATTTCTTATCTTGATTTGTAAACATGCACAGGAAAAATTTTCTCTAAAGAATCGATCGTTGTTTTTTTCGCGAAAAATTAATAGTTGTTTGTTTAGATGAAATGATTCTATTGAACTGTTAAGAAATATAATCTGTGTGTGTATTTAGTTGTACTGTATATATAGAAATAAAATTTTAAATTCCGTATATATATGTGGTATAATGAAATATATTTGTTTTAATTATTAATTATTTATATCTTAATTTTTTTTTTGTTCAGTTGGCAACACGAGTTGTTGGCCGCCATGTTCTTTGTTTTTTTGAAACGTAATAAAGTTTTCATTTGCTCTCTGATGTTTTATTAATATCTATCAATCCGTAAATGTGGAAAGACTTCGACGTCACTATGGCATGATTCTGCTTTTCACGGAATCCGAGATTTTTGCATAATATTTGGTATATAAATCAATCTCGAAAACGGAACCGATAAGTAGCTATATGAAAAGTACTTATCACAACGAATATCTGTGCGCGACGCCATCTTGAAAGCGACAACGTCATGTGCGACCGAACCGATAAGTAGCTATATGAAAAAGTACTTATCACAACGAAGTATCAATAAGTAGCTATATGAAAAAGTACTTATCACAACGAAGTATCGATAACTGTGCGCGACGCCATCTTGAAAGGGACAATGACTTGCCCGACACTTTCAAGATTTAAAATTATACAAGTTATATGAGAGTTTAATACATCTTGAAGTGGTCGCGCAAGAATATATTCAAACTCCTTGGCAAGAACACTTTCAAGATGATGTAATTATACATTTTGATGCAAATATATATTATATATTAATGTATATGTAATATATAAATCCATAAATTGCATAAGTAGCTTATGGATTTCAGCATAAAATCATAACCCACATAATCGTAAGAACAATTCCCGGCGTATTTTTGGATTTCAAAACAAAAATCATAACCTACATAATCGTAAGAACAATTCCCGGCATATTTTTGGTTTTTAAAACAAGGTGCAAAACCATTATTGGCAGGTTTTCGTCATTACGATGATGGGCACGTGACGTTTTACTTCTCGTTCAAATATGGAAGCGGTAGTGGTTCATTTACCAATTCTGAGGTAAATTTTTAGAAATATCTTCTAATCGGTGCCGCTTTCGTCCATGGTTCTATTATAATTTTTGACTTAGTTTGATGAGATCTATCGAATGGTATCACATTTGGCAATTCTGTGATGAGATCTATCGAATGGTATCACATTTGGCAATTCCGTGAAAAGCAGAATCCACCCGTCACCACATATATATATTTTTGTGTGTGTGATTTTCCTTCAATAATTTGAGTTTTTTAATTAGAAGAGAACACACTGGTGGAGATTAAATATAAAGAAATAAATTAGATTATGGCTATGGGCATCATAATCAGTGTCCAATTGACAGAGTTAAGAAACCGTTTTGCTTTCGGTTCCTATAATGAAATTTCCTAAAATATTTCATTAATTTTTAAATGCAATCATGGATGTGCATCTTAAAATTTTTTTTCTTTGATAATCGGTTTCGATACTTGTAAAATATCTTTAATTAAAAAAAGCTTAGACTCAAAATAGATCAGTACATATTATTAATTTTCATATGTAATTTTTATGTCAGATAGTTTTAATTAATGAAATTATAACTTTCACTGTAAGGCATCAAAACCATCGTTAGGATCTGAAGTATGGGCTTTTTTATTTTTCCAGAAACCCCATAATGGATAGATAAAAACCTCCATTATCAATAAAACTGGATGCATCATTGTATGCTCCACCCTACACGCGGCTCTACACGAAAATGGAAACCGAAAAGTAGCGATTTCGAAACACTTCCTCTTTCTTAACTTCATGAAGAAATGAACCCTTCCGGAGTGAAGAAAATTCACTTAATCAGAATAACAGCATTTATCAATTCCTCCTACAAGACCTGCTCTGCATAAAGTATAAGAACAGTGCATCAAAATGCTTCACTGAAGTAGAGTTTCACATTTCACACTTGCAGTATGAGTCCCATCTTTGCAAAATAAGCATAAGATCATTGTTGAAAGTGTTGTAATGAAATTCCGACTTTTACAAAGTAATAAGTGAATAAATAATCGTTAAAATCATTGCTTAGCCATAGAAGATATGACTATGGAAACCATAATGCAACATCTTACAATAAAGGTATCGAGAAATAATTCTGGGACAGACACTTATGTTTAGACGAAATTACAAGAAGAAGCAATTATTTCTGGAAATAATATTGTGGTCAACATAGTAACTACCACGTAACTTATAGTCCTGTCAGTATTGGGAATCATTTTAATTTATCTGTAACATAATTTTTATAAAAGAACAGAACTGTAATATTATTTTCAGCGTTTTTCCCACCCTTCTTATAATTATTATGATAAAAAACATAATATTGTGGTCAACATAGTAACTATCACGTAACTTATAGTCCTGTCAGTATTGGGAATCAGTTTAATTTATCTGTAACATAATTTTTATAAAAGAACGGAACTGTAATATTATTTTCAGCGTTTTTCCCACCCTTCTTATAATTATTATGATAAAAATCAATCAGAGACAGAAGAGAATTTAAGCGTAGGCTTTTTCATATAAAAAATAACTAGATAAATCAATAACTCTTCTTAAATGTGTTGTTCAGACACCTGGATATCCAGAAGATATTCTGAGAGGCTAAAAAAATATATTAAAAAGTTTACATTTATGTATTAATTATTAGACCTAAGTAGGGATTTCATCTTTTTATATTCTACATTAAAAAAATGCGATTAAATATTTTTTTCTAATATATTTGGTATGGTATTGGTCACATCACCTTTAGATATATCATACAATTTTTATTTCTCTATTATTCTAATAAATAATGCGCTAATTATTTTGGAAAGCGGTGTTTATTTTTTCCCAGATACTATACTATGTACCATAATATTTTTATTCGAATTTATAATAAAAGTATTTATTTCTGGCGACAATTTAATATTATTTGCGTAAAATATATAATTATTACAATTAAAATCATAATTAATGATTATAAATCGAAAAAAATGCAAAATCATATTTGAAAAAAGAGTACTGTTTATTAGAAGTGTTATATATTATTACTGTTCAGTATTTTCTAGAATGAGATGCAGCCATGGATAATACATCTATGAAATATAGCGTGAGTGTATCACAAACATCCGCCATATTTATTCCTAATGGGATCTCGCCAAGGATGGGTCTCGCATATAATTTTTGATTCGATATTAGTAATACCTGTTAAGATTAATATTTTTGTGCATATATATTTAAAAATGTTTGGATATTATAAGAAAAATAACGAATATTTTTAAATATATATGCGAGAACCTTCCTTAGCGAGATTCCGTTAGGAATAAATATGGCGGATGTTTGCGATATCGAACATTTCTGCAATACAGCAATAATAGAGAACCGTACAGCAATTTTGTTAGGAAGAAAAATGGCGAAATTTACATTATTAAATTATTATATTTTTAATAATTTTATTCGCCGTTCATATGAGAACTTCGATTATTATAATAATTATAGAACTGTACTTCATATTAAAATGTGAATACATTAAATTAATGATAACAATATGCAAATTTAATTTTTGTACTGATTATTAGCTTTTGATGTTACAATTTCGATTATCGAAGTCAAAACATTTAAATTCCAGACATTCATGAACACGTTGATTATCATTATGTCAACCAAAGTGTACATGAATGCCTGGAATTTAAGTTTTTGTTTTACTGTTGTAAATGAATTTTCGAGTTTGCGATAACCGATCAAAGATTAATATTTATCAATTCATGATTTCCTTAATTAATCAAAGTATTTCACTTCTAGATTCTATGGACAAAATTCCATCAACAGCAATATTTTTTTTTCCATCTAACCAGTAAATCTTTCTTACTGATACCTCGTCTTCGAAATTATGCAGCGCCGGCTCTAGCATTTATGACGCCCCGGACAAAAAAACAAATTGCCGCCCCTTAAGCATATACTTTATATAAAAATATATAAGGCGGAAGGGGATAAGGGCATAGTTGGGGAAGTACATTATCGGGCATTTTTAAGCGAAATTTTGCTGTTTGATGTTGTTGTAATCTACTACAAGTTAATATCAACCCATCGGCATAGCTAACGCACGATGAATGATGCGATTCCAGTATTTATATCGACTTTTAAGGCCGTGACACACTGAACGCGACGCGAAGCGAAGCACGAGAAAGAAACTTCGCGGGGTTACGCGCGTACAATGTGTCTTGGACTAGTTTTTCACGTGCGGCAGCTCGAGTTAACGCGCGTAGACGCGCGAAAGGAGATGAAAATATTGAACTTTGACCAATCAGCATGCGCGAACAATACCGTGCGGCAAGACGCGAAGGAAGCAATCAACCAATAGAAACGAATGTTTTATTAACTTGGAAAATGGCAAAAGTTCAATCGTGTGGTTGGGATTCAAATATAGAATTTGTTTTAGAAGTACAGAAAAGATCATGTCTATGACATGAGATTAAAAGAATACCGAAAATATACGATCACTTCTTTCTAATATCAAATCAACCACACTCCGCAAACGACCTCTATCGGAAAATCCATGAAACGAGAAATAACTCGGCTGCAACGTAGACAGGCTGCGACGCAATGCAACGCGAAGCGAAGGATGCAAATTTTTCTATCATTTTTGCTTCGCTTCGCGTCGCGTTCAGTGTGTCACGGCCTTTACAAAAGCGTCGCGTCCGAACAGCGCACACAACTTTGACAGGATCTTAAAAGTGCAATAATTCTTAAGATAACTTCACATTAAGAACTATTTTTTTGGTAAGTATGAAGAGTATCGATTAAAGTTTAGATTAAATAAACAATAGTTTTTGAAATTTCAAAATTCATTGAGAAAAATTCTGGTAAGCTCTTGTCTCGTAAATATTGTTACCTGGGGCAAGTCCAGATCAGCACCTTGGAGTAATCGTGTATTAGGTGCTCTAGCCTCATAACACGTTAAATTTTATTTCTTCGTGTTCTACAATTTAATTTGTTTATTAACTTCTTTTTCTAACATAGCCTATATTTATAGTGATCTCTAAACTTTTTTGATTGCGTACCCCTAAGACAGAAAAAATAAATGGCGCGGACCCCCAATTGATTGAGCAGATATCTATTGTAATTAGTGTTTTAAAGAGGAAATAATCCTTATTGTAATATCCAAAAAAGCAATATTGCATATTGTTATTATTATAAACATAGATGCATATTTATTTTTCTTATTAAAATTTAATGGAAGAATGGGAATGCATATTTATTTTTCTAATTAAAATTTAATGAGAAGAATGGGCTTGCATTTGTTTAAAATTTCTGAAAATGCTGGTTTGACGTTATTCTGACACTGCGATACGAAAGTCTGGTTCCAAGTTTAATTTATTTCGATATTTAGTTTTATTAGTCAGTGATCTCTAGCAGCTTGTAGACTCTACAAACAATATATAAAAATTGTTTTCACTGTACCCCAGGTATCGCATCGTGTACCCCAAGGGGTACGCGTACCCTACTTTGGAGACCACTGGCCTATAACATGGTTGGCAGCTACGTCAGAAAAACCAACAGGGGGCGATTATTCAAAAGAAATGAAGAAATGTGAACATTGTCGAGATAATGATTGACAAATGCAAAGATATCAATTAAAATTTTCATATAAACCATTTTTTATTTGATGAAATACATTTTTAAAATTTTCATATAAACCATTTTTTATTTGATAAAAAAAACATTTTGTCACATTAAATAACAAAATGTGTGCTTTGTTACTTTGAAAAAAAGTGATATAAAGTAAATAATGTGAATGAGGTATAGTGAAATAAAACAAAAATATAGTGTTATAAGTACACAAGTTGTTATTAAACAACTTGTGTACTTACATCACTTTATATTTTTGTTTTCACACAAGTTATTATTAAACAATTTGTGTACTTACATCACTTTATATTTTTGTTTTATTTCACTATATGCCGCCTCTGACAATTCAGAGTTCAATCCTTGTTTCTTTAACAAAGGATAACTTTAAAACGAAACAACCTATCTTAATGCGGTAAAAAGCACTTTATAGCAAATTTGTTCATAATTCTGCTCTTCCCAAGTAGCGTGTATAAATAAACTTCAAAGCTTTTTTAACTCGCAGGTACGCTGTTATCTCGTTTCGGGATAAGTGTAGGGTAGCTGACATTTTGTACGATTTTGTCGCAAATTTAAACTTTCAAGGACGAATTAAACGGTAATAGCTGCGCAATGCGATTTTTAACAACCCTGTTAAATATTTATACGATAGGTTAAAATACTTGCGTTTAAAGTCCAACTTTGCAAAAACCGCTCTGCACTTACCCCACTCCATCTTACCTTTTATTTTAAATAAAAATCGGCTGGATTCTGCTTTTCACGGAATTGCCAAATGTGATACCATTCGATAGATCTCATTAAACTGGTCAAAAATTATAATAGAACCATGGGCGAAAGCGGCACCGATTAGAAGATATTTCGAAAAATTTATCTCGGAATTGGTAAACGAACCATGTACCGCTGCCATATTGAACGAGAAGTAAAACGTCACGTGCCCATCATCGTAATGACGAAAACCTGCTATGGTTTTGCACCTTGTTTTAAAAGCCAAAGTATGCCGAGAATTGTTCTTATGATTATGTGGGTTATGATTTTATGCTGAAATCCATAAATTACTTATGCAATTTATGGATTTATATTATATATACAGTATATATTAATTTATAATATGTATTTGCATCAAGATGTACTGTATAATTACATCATCTTGAAAGTATTCTTGCCAAGGAGTTTGAATATAAATCTGCGTGATACCTTCAAGTTGTATTACAGTAAACACCCGTATAACGTGCTCTTCTATAACACGAATTCATATAACGAAATCGCTTTTCTATAACACGAATTCGTGTAATTTTACATCTTGAAAGTGTCGCGCAAGACATTGTCCTTTCAAGATGGCGTCGCGCACAGGTATCCATACTTCGTTGTGATAAGTACTTTTTCATATAGCTATTTATCGGTTCCTTTTTCGCGATTGATTTATATACCGATTTACTACTAGTAATATGACTAATATTATGCAAAAATCTCGGATTCTGTGAAAAGCAGAATCTAGATCGGAATGCAAAAAATATCGGATTCCGTGAAAAGCAGAATCATGCCATGGAGGATATGTCGAAATTTACCTATTATATAAAATTTTCATTCAATTTTAGTTCTTTAAATATCGACATTCAAAATATTCTAACTCTTTAACAGGTAAGAAGTGTTATAATATTCACTGCGAGGAAGAAGCCAGGATCATATGGTTATCATCACCGACGTATTAGCAAGAATAATGCAATTGTGTAACGAAATCGCCCTTTTATAATTAGATGTAATAAACAAGTCGATGCGTGATCTTCCTGTTTCAAACAAGTTCACGCAGCGCCCTGCTTGCTGTTCTATGCGTTGCACGACTTACATAACTAGCCTTTTTCGTTATTTAATTAAACATGTCGCTCTTTTATGGTTGTTTTCCTTAGAATTAAGGATTGCAAATAATTTTTAGCTTTTAGGCAAAAACAGTAATTACGAAATGTAAATTTCGTGGTAATTTTAGCCAAAGAAAAAAATCGACAAATATAAATTTAGATTAATTAAGTATTTAACTTATAAATATTTTGTCACTTTCACAACCAAAATGCCGTCCTTTAAATTTGCCGCCCTGGACAAATGTCCAGATTTCCGGCCCCTAGTGCGGGCTCTGAATTATGTAGGCCAGTCTAATGACACCCGGGCCTAGCTCATAGTATGTGATAATATGCTTGCTGTTTGAAGGAAATTCTAAACTTTCATCCAAAATAAATAAAAAATAAGTTTTTATTAAAACTAAATATGATATTAGCCAACTTCAAAAAAATCCTTTCTAATGATTATATCGGTCGCGTGAACTTTCATTGAATTTGAATTCTGATCACATACTTTTCTCAGGGCATTACGGGGCATTTTCTCAGGAATGTCTAGACTTGTCTGTTCATGGCCATGCTCGATTTGCAGGTAGACAAACATGGAAGAATGCAAATACTTATCTCTGCTACAAATGTCAATAGTTTCATAAATAAATGAAAATTTTGATAGTACAAGTTTTGAATCGCGAAGAACAACAGGAATAACATCGATCGAAAAATTCCGTAAATAGAATAAATTTTCCAAACGAAAGATATCCCTATCAGGTGCAGATTATGGAAGGTGAAATAAAAGTACTTATCCGTACATAACGACTGAATCGGTATGTGCTGCCATCTTGAAAAGTTGTGTGCTTTTTCGTCATCACATAGCTGAATGCATCGCATGGCGGGAGATATGTTAATGACAACAATCGTTTGCAAAAGAAAAAATGTAAATATATCGCAGAAACTATTAAAACAAATCTCTACCTTCGGCAATTTTTGAGATAAATGTTAGAGAATTATTTCGGCTTTCAAAATGACAGCGCATACCAGTTTATGTACTATATGAGGGAAGTACTTTAATTTCAACGTCCATTTTTACTTCGCCTGCATCAGGTAGAAATATGGTTCTTTTGGTTTATTCAGCATATTGTCTTCTTTTTGATCGGTGTTATTCTCGGCATTCTGGACTATCAACATTTTTGCTTCTATCTTGCCATTTTGTTTATATATTTTGAAAATATATGATATTATAAAGTGTTGCAATATTTGTTATAGTTTTATAGACATGAGAAGAATTACAAAAAGTTACATCCTTTTTGATACACACGGAATATAAGCATAAATGATTTTTTGCTAGATTAAAATTTTGTTCGCAAATTTGGTTCCTAGATGGAGCCACTTCGACAAAGTTTGACAAGTAGGAAACGTACAACCGGAAATGACGCCATAGAATTTTAAATCCAAATTTCTCAATAAAATTGCGTAATTGATTTCTAATTCTTTGAACATGCTTGCTCAAATAATTAGAAATTGCAGATTGAAAGTCTTTCAATCTGTAATAAATAACATCATACTTTTGAAAAGTAGAACTGTAGCACAATCTCCATGCTTCGGGCCAAGACTATCATGAATTTCATAAACTAGTATTATAAACTCAGCGACTATAATGCGTAACAAACGATACGATTATTATTTACAAAAACTGATGAGAAATTTTGGTTTGACAGAATTAGTGCGAAAGCAATTAAAATATCTGTCACATCCCTTGGTCATTTTGGCGGCCGGATGGCCGAGTGGTAACGCTGTCGGCGCTGTGCGCTGCATGCAGTTCTTGGAACATCTGGGGCCTTATTCTCGAATTATTCGTGTTACAACGCATTCGTCTTTGCAGTATCACGTGACACCAACTCCTATGTTTAGACAGAATTGGTATTCTGGAGTTTCAATTGATATGCGTTGCGTCTCGAAATTCGCGTTGTCAACTCCCGTTAGTACAGCATGTGAGATCGCTACGCACAAAGTAATATGGCAGACCATTATGTTATGCTACGTTTAATCGAAGTGTTGGAAACAGAAGAAAGACGTTGTTTAAGGCGGCAGCGAATATTTCAACCCAGATTAGATGGTTTTGATCTTCATTAGGATAATTTTCGGCGATTGTTTCGGCTATCAAAGGACTTGGCAAAGGTTCTAATAGACAAACTTCGACCGATATTAGGGGATCAAATTCGAAGAGCGGCCAGTGGCCTTATTCTCGAATTATTCGTGTTACAACGCATTCGTCTTGGCAGTATCACGTGACACCAACTCCCATGTTTAGACAGAATTGGTATTCTGGAGTTTCAACTCATATGCATTGCGTTCTCGAAATTCGCGTGGTCAACTCCCGTTAGTACAGCATGTGAGATCGCTACGCACAAAGTAATATGGCAGACCATTATGTTATGCTACGTTTAATCGAAGTGTTGGAAACAGAAGAAAGATGTTGTTTAAGGCGGCAGCGAATATTTCAACCCAGATTACATGCTTTTGATCTTCATGAGGATCATTTTCGGCGATTGTTTCGACTATCAAAGGACTTAGCAAAGGTTCTAATAGACAAACTTCGACCGATATTAGGGAATCAAAGTCGAAGAGCGGCAATAAGTTTACAAAACCGAGTATTTAAATTATTACTTCTATACTACAGAAAATCAAGTAATTGTGTCGTTTCATGATTATAATAGTGATACATATTTGATAAATCATTATAATAATTACATTCTATATTTTATTTATATACAAAATGGGTGAAAAATCCGTTTAAACAGATTTTGGATTTTTATAAGATAATTTATTCGCCTTACTTTCTTACAACCGGATAAAGTAACTTTATATTATTTTATTAAAGTGTAAAGGGACTTTTTGCCCATTTCTTACAGTATGTAACAAATTTAAATGTTTTTCTGTTCCTGAAATACTCTTATGAATACAAATTTCTTATAATCGGATAAAGTAACTTTATATTATTTTATTAAAGTGTAAAAGGACTTTCTGCCCATTCCTTACAGTATGTAACAAATTTAAATATTTTTCTGTTCCTGAAATACTCTTATGAATACACAATTGTTAGATAGAATATATTGCTTTGCAAAATTAAAAATGATTATATGACTTTTAAAAATCATCTTTCCTGTATGTAATTTTTCATTATTTTCTATAAAATAAACTAAAATATTTTTTGTTCTTCTGTATGTTTTTTAATTCCTTCCGAAGCGTTTATTTGAGGTATAGACTTCAAATCTGGTTTCAAATCCACGTGGAAGTTTACATTTGTTACCCGAGATATGATTGGACGATACTAAATAATCTCTATCCCAGACGCTTCTCAATCTACCACGCCAAACGCGAATGACGTATCTATCTCACAAGTCGAGTTCGTGTAATAGTTTGAATTCCAGAATACCAATCGTGTGAGTTGAAAACATACGAGTTAGTAGACGGATGTGAGTTCGTGTACAACACGAATAACTCGAGAATAAGGCCCCAAAGCGGGAAACTTAAACGTTTCCACGCGGCCAAACCGACCGACAAATTAAGTCAATTGTAAATATTTACATAGCAAATCCATCCTTGTCAAGATATGCCTCCTAATCGGCCGGATGGCCGAATGGTAACGCTATTGGCGTGCCATGCAGGAGGACCAGTCTGGTAATTCTTGAAAAGTTTTTCGAGGTGTCGGCCCCGACCTGGCGATCCCCGTCCTTCACTATCCGGCTCCCCCTCCAAGGGGGCGGGTGCAGCCCATGATTAGAACTGACCCCGCTCCTTAGTAATCTCTCTGATTGGAGAGGGGCGTAAAATATACAAAAAAAAAGTCGGTCGGAATGGATGCGTGGAAACGCTTCGATCTCAGATCCCACTTCTTGAAAATTTTTATCATACTTCCGGACCAGATCCCTCGATTTCCATCCTCCACAATTCGTTTGACCCTTCTGCAGGAATGGGCAAGCTGTGGAAGGGCTCGTTTCGCCCTATCACTTTGTATATTTTACGCCCCCCTTTCCAATCAGGGAGGTTACTAAGGGGCGGGGCCAGTTCCAACGACGGGATGCACCCACACCCGTGGAGGGGGGCCGGATGGTGAAGGACGGGGATCACCGGGCGCAGAAACTGCAATATAATTTCCTTTATGCATTTTCAGACTTGTAGAATTCTGATTAATTTTTCGAAACTATCCATTTTCCCATTCAACATATTAATAGTATGATAGATTGCATTAGTTGTTTAACAATCTTTTGATACGCAAAACTATAGAAAATAGTAATATTTCAATAGTATTAACTCCGGCATTAATTTTATTTTTATATTTAATAAATTTAAAATCTCTCTGAAAGAAGTTGACAAGACAGTTGTGTTGTAAAGCTGTGGCTTACTATCCCGGAGGACCGGATTCAAATCTGGGTCCAACACTTCAGTTTTTCATGAGGGTCCTGGATCTGGATCCGGTCTGTTAAATCTCATCATTCAATCTTTTGATTGACTCCATCATGAGTGTTAGCCAGCCTGGGATGGGTTCTACAAGTGATCGCTGTCAGGTAATGTATATGGTGCGATATGGTGCCTTAACTAACCTAACCTTTGAAAGATATTAAACCAATCTTATTCTCCTTTTTAAATGTCTACGGATAATATTTTTAATGATGGCTAGTATTCCAATCGTCTTAGTCAGGCGGCCGGATGGCCGAGTGGTAACGCGTTTGCGTGCCACGCTGGAGGACCCGGGTTCCCGGGCCCAGTACTCCGAAAAAATCCGGGACCAGACCCGGGACCTCTTGCATGGCACGCCAACAGAGTTACCACTCGGCCATCCGGTCGCCACGCCCTGTCACTTAGTACCTATTCTTCATACATGTTACAGAATGGAAAGTGGTGTCATCTATTGACAACACAAAAAATACGAGGCAGAAGCATTCCATTGCTCAGCATTGGCCGGCCACATCCCTAGTGAAATCGATTGATAGACGAAGAATTGAATTGAGCGAGCCGAACTCTTTTAAAAAATTTGTCAGTTGGGCCTTAGAATTAAATTTCGATTTTCCAGGTGATGAGTGATATCCTTAATCACGCCACCAGGCGGTCGGATGGCCGAGTGGTGATGCTGACGGCGTGACAGGCAGAAGGACCCAGGTTCGCGTCCCGGGTCTGGTCCCGGATTTTTTCGGGGTACTGGGCCCGGCCCGGAGTCAGTTTTCTAAAAAAATAAAATAATAATTAAACATAATTGTTTATAAGAAAAATGATACAAAATATAATTACTTGCTGATTAAAAAATGCGCTAGTCTTTCAAATATTAATTTTATCTATTATTTGATGAATCAATGCATAAATTACTTACATAAATTACAGCTTATTAATAAAGTGAGTGATTAAAACGTTTAATCTTCAAACTATAGGCAAAAATTATTAGTTTTTTAACTGTATGGATATACTTAATACAATCTTTATAATTCGGCATGAAAAGTTTAACAATTTTCAAATTTATGAAAGTTTTTTTTTTAATTTCAGTTATTGGATGTCCCATATCAGATTCCTAATTTGCTTTTCAAATAATGTCGTAAACATCTTAGAATTTAGTTCTTTCACAAAAACAGTTATTTTGAGATGATATACTAGCTCTCAGTTTTGAGATAATGTCCTCCCGCTGGCCGTGTGGTAATGTGGCAAGCATCAATATGCATTCTACCTGGAGGCTAAGGATCGATTCTTGTTCCAATATCTCCAGAGTTTTTAAGGGGAGCGGGCTCGGCCCGTCAATCTTTATTCTCTTCACATACTGACCGACCCCATCGAGTTGTGGGTGTTTCGTGGTAGTCTCTGGAATGGCCCAATCGCTTAGTATCTGACAAAGATTGAAAGCGGCGTAAAACTAAGAAAGTGGAAGAATCTTAAGATTGCAATAAATTCCTAAAACTAAGATTAATGATACTAAAACATTTAAAAAAAGGAAAATTCTTTGCAGCTACTTCTGAAAGTAACAGAACTACTATGAATAAAAGAGCCAAAACTTGACTGTATGAAATTATGTTTTAAAAAAGAGAATGAAATGATTGTCAAATTCATACATACCTTTTCAAAACTTTATACCACCTAATATCGATTATTCAAAATGTATTAGTTTATAATAACTTCAATTATGATGTAAATACATATTAACAGTGGCTATTAATACAATTTAATTTTAAATGTTATTTTCTTGTATTCATTCAATACTTTTGTGCTGCTTCATTCAACGACTTGCCAATTATTTTTTTTTTAACCAGAATTATTCTCTATAAAAATACTTCTAGGCATTTAATATTTTAAATGGATAAAAATCACCAGTTTTGAGTTTATTCCTATTTGTAAATCAGTATGTTTAAGTTTATAATACTTAAAGGCTTCCTAGTAGCTAAGTAAAGGCTTCCAACAAAAGTGTAATAATTTGAATAATTATTTGAGAATCTATAGCATTTCATAATAATCACGCCACTATTCAGTCAATTACTAAAATATTTTAGATAAAAAGCAATGATGATCTAAAATTTGAAATGCACTTGAAATATTTTGAGGACAACCTGATAAATATTGCCACTATTCAGTCAATTACTAAAATATTTTAGATAAAAAGTAATGATGATCTAAAATTTGAAATGCACTTGAAATATTTTGAGGACAACCTGATAAATATTGACACAGAAAAAATACAGTAATTGCATAAGATCATTATTATAAAATATTGTAAAATTGCGATGCCATTAATTTGTCAAATAATTTTAGAGATATTTAACTTTTCAGTAAATTGACAATGACACTTCCTAAGTCGGTCGGATTGGCCTCGTGGAAACGCTTCGGCTTTCAACTCTGGAGGATCCAGGTTCGAGTCTCGGGTCACACGCCATTTCTTATCTTGGCACGGTATCGTTCGTTTTTCGACTCTACTACGATATGTACTTGCTGTAAATATGTATATATTAATTAAAACACTGAATATAATCCAATTGCATCTTGTGTTATTATCCTAGAGCAAACACCTGGTTTATATTGTCAACAGATGACACCACTTTCCACTCAGTAAGAGTACTAAGTGGCGGGGCGAAACAAGCCCTTCCACAGGCTGCCCACCCCTGCGGAGGGGTCAGCCGGATTGTGGAGGACGGGGATCGACGGGCCGGACCCGGACCCCATGATAAATATTTTCAAGGGGTGGGACCCGAGACTCGAACCCGGGTCCTCCAGAGTGGAAAGCCGAAGCGTTTCCACGCGGCTAATCCGGCTGACTAACCTAACCTTAAGATTAGTACTCTTTATAGAAACAGTCTTGGCAATAGTAGTCTTGATACTTCGAACACAGCCTTAATACCGCTTGTAAATGTTCATCAGTTAATTTTGATCTACAATTTGGACTTATGATTGAGAAAGTTTTTTTCGCATATATACGTACTTTCAAATAATGAAAACATATTTGGAAGCATTTATACATGTATTTTTTAACTGAACAATTTTTAATTATAATAATATTGGCGGCCGGATGGCCGAGTGGTAACGCGTTGGCGTACCACGCTGGAGGACCCGGGTTCGCGTCCCGGGTCTGGTCCCGGATTTTTTTCGGGGTGCTGGGCCCGGCCCGGTGATCCCCGTCCTTCACCATCCGGCCCCCCTCCACGGGTGTGGGTGCAGCCCGTGGTTGAAACTGGCCCCGCCCCACTACCTTAGTAATCTCCCTGATTGGAAAGGGGGCGTAAAATATGCAAAAAATAAAAAAAAAGGCTTCCTAGTAGCTAAGTAAAGGTTTCCAACAAAAGTGTAATAATTTGAATAATTATTTGAGAATCTATAGCATTTCATAATAATATATGGAAGGGATTATAAAATTTCGAATTGAATAATTGCCCACCTTATAGTGATTGGTCAATTGATATTTTTAAAGATATAATATTTAGTTCTTACCACTTATATTTCCCAATTTCATTAATTTACTTCGAGTTATTAGATATCATAAAAAACTACAAACATTGCTTTCTCCCAATATTTGTAGTGTTTTTGTAGTGATGTTTGCTTTTAATTTCTTAAAGGTTGGAACTTGATTAAAGATGTTATTCGCTTATAATGTAAATAAAGGTAATAAGTAAGTAATATGTATAGGTAAATGGTTCAACTGGACTTTATTTAAATTATTTCATTATGTTCCATATAAATGATAATAACTGAAATGAATTAAAAAATTATAAATTCAGTTATTATTTATCACGATCAATATCTGGATTTCAAAATAAATAATTTTTTTTGTTCTAAAATCTACTGTATATATATATATATGTATGATTCATTTATAAAAGAGGTACGTACATAATTTATAATTTTTTTACAAAAGAATTTGTTAATTTTGATTTAAAAAATCCTCTGAATGAATGTTCATATCTTCATATCTCGGTTTTTATATACTAAATTGATTTTATAATATATTCACACGCCTTGAAAATATTTATCATGGATCCGGGCACGACCCGTCGATTCCCGCTTCATAATCCGGCTGATCCCTCCGCAGGGGTGGACATCCTGTGGCAGGGCTTGTTTCGCCCGCCACATAGTATTCTACCAGAAAATAAATTCTATATAAAATATTCTTTCAGTAACAAATTATATTTATAAAAAAAATTTCATTTTACTGTCTTTTCTTAAAACATATGGCAACCTTATCACATTAAATATGTAGTATGATTTGAAATCTTATTTTGTCATATTCCTCTTTTCGTGAGGCAAAGCAAATTATTGGCTAAACTTTAACAATTTTTATTAATAATTATTACTTTTTATTCCTATCAAATATGATTAGTTTACTGTATAGTCAAAAATGTAAAACTATAAATTTTTATCAAAACTGTTTATGGAAATTTCTATCAAAATATTAAATATAAGTTAATATCTTATATTACTAAAAAAAATTATTCAAAATTTTTAATATTTTCAGTTTTGTCTGCTAAATTTGATTATTATTCATATTAAACAGAGAACAATATGGAGAAAACTACTTGCTTAATACCAAAGATAAGTCAAAACAGCTCTAACAGCAAGTATAAAACGAGTTTATTATGGTATAAAGTTTTCAGACCTATGTCTGGTCCCTCATCAATACCATACAGTTATTTAAATACCATCCAGAAAAGATGGTATTTAAGTAAATGTATGGTACTGATGAGGGATCAGACATAGGTCCAAAAACATTATACCATAATAAACTTCTTTTTACTTGCTGTCAGCTGTTTTGACTTATCTTTAAACAGAGAAAACTTTAATGATTTTTTTACATATAAAACATTGTAAATTATTGAACTATTGAAAAAGTTTGTGCTGATTACAAATGCAAAATATATTTTAAAATAATGGTTTATTATTTTCTAGCTTTATATTCAGTTCAGTTCATTTTTGCTAATTCTGTTTTATCATCTTTAGATAACTAGTTTTCTTTTTATGGAATAAATCATTCTTTTGTAGAATTTTATTCCTTTGAGATATATTATTCCTAAATTGTGTACATCTGAATATTCCAATATAATGAATTATTTTGTTCTTGTTTTGCTTTACTAGTGTCATCATTTAGTTTGCAATTATTTTATTTTTCCTGTGTGATTAAATTTATTCACTTTAAAATAAATTTAGTAATTTATTATTTTGTCAATATAAATCATTATCTTACATATTATCCTCTAACACTATTAAAAAAACTATAAATTTTTTAATACTGGATGATCCTATAAATATTTATTCAAACCAACATTGTTTTTTGTATTCCATAAAATCAATTTTTCTTAAGGCAAAGATGATTAAATTTCAATCAATAATTTTTCTTAAAATAGATACACTATTATATTATAACGTTATTATTATTAATTTTCAGCAGTTTGCTAATTAGGATCATCATAGAAGGATTAAAATGCATATAATTTCACTGCTGATTATTATAAAAAAAGGTGTGATTTATTTTAATAGTATAAAAAAAATTCATCTTAGTTTTAAAAAAGATGAATCTTTTTTATATATAAAAAATTAAAAGTTGATGTCTGTAATTCACTCATCTTTGCCATCAATGATATGATGCTAGGAAGTACAAAAGTCTTATCACTGGTTAAAAATTTCATAAATTTATTGTATAGAAATTTAAACTGATTATAATTATGAACTACCATTACAATTATTAATATTCATCACCTGTCACAATAGTTTATATTTTTGTCAAAAATAAATTTTTTGAAAGAATAATACGATATTTACAGACAATATGAGCTAATCAATAATTTTGTTTAACACTATGATTTTGGTAAATGATTTATTAGTCTTATGATGTCATACAATTTACAATTTCATCACATATATGAATACAATTATATTTCAAACTTTATTTATGTATTTACTAAACTTATAGAACTACTGACAATCTAATTTTTTCTGTTCCTATGTTGAATGACTAAATCCAGTTATTCACAAAAATCAAATTTTCAATCTATATTTCTGTTAAACTACAAACAGTCCCTGACTTACATAAGTGGATCGTTCTACAAAACCTCCATAAGTATACAGTATTAGTGGGCTATAATAATGTAACATTAATAGTTATATTAAAAAGTAAGCACATAAGTTGCATGGTAAAGCACTTGCTTACCATCCTGGAGGATCCAAATTCAATTCCAAGTCCACACCTACATTTTTTTGGAGGGACCGGGTTCAGGCCCGGTTTATTTAAAAATAATCCTACATAAGTCTCGGATTGCCTAAATATTGATTTAACTATAATTTAAAACAAGATTGCAATAGATAAAAGCATAATTCCATCATATATTCCCTTATATTTTCAATTATTGATTTTAAATATACATTATTTGTTTTAATAAACTCTAGTTTATTATTCAGTTCAATGCATACAAATCTTGTTATTTTAAAACAGGAACAAATTCAGAAAAAGAGCAGAAACAAAGAAAACAAACTCGGAAAGAGAACAGAAACAGAAATAAAACTTTTTATGGCAAAACACAGGAAAATAAAACTAAGAAAGTTTGTTTTGTTACTTAAAACTCTTCTAGAAATATTAATTACAATGATCTAATAAAACAATTTGCTAGTTTCATCATCAAGTTTTAATGCTTATCAATTTATTAGTTTTTAATAATCTGATTTTTCACTGATAAATTTAAATGTTACAAATTTGTTATATTTGTGTAAAAATTAAATCAAAAATATATAATGAAGTAAATATTGTTTCAGAAAATGTATAAGATAAATGGTTACATAAGTGACAGTTATGTTTACAACTTGTAAACATAGAGCAAATGCAATACTGTATATGTATTGCCACATGACAATACCAAAAGTGATATCTATCTAATAAATTTCAGGCCAAATATATCTAAATTTATTATATTTTATTAATAAAACATTTAAAAATTTTTCTTGAAATGATTATTTTTAATTCTGACAACTAATCACTAATACTAATATATGACTTTAATCAAATATAACCTATATTTTCAAACTGAAAACGAAACAAAAGTTGCCATTATTAATTACCATGAAAACATTCTAATTATTGTTTTGCAATTTAAATTTCCTGTTAACTGATTGATCATAAGTTGTCATGAGAGAGTTTAATTGTACATGTCAGATGGAGAAGTAATGCATAAATTGATTTTGAACTTTATATGTTATTCTGTTTACATTAACAAATATGTACTGTACTGACATTATTTTTTTATTTAATTTTTAATAATCATCATATGAACGTTGGATTATTCAACTCAGTAGAATAAGGGAAAAAAGTATTAACAAGTTTTATATATATTATTCGTTTAATTCCAAATATGAAAATTGCATATCAGAATGATAGCAATTCAAGAAGTGTAAAATTATCTATAAAATACGAAAAAAAAAATAAATCTGGATTACCCGAAAAACAACATGGCGCTGCACATAAAATGCATCGAATATTTCATTCCTTAATTTAATCGTTTAAATAGAAGTTTTGTAAGCAGGACGCCTTACACAGTCCTTACCGAAAGTTTAGAGTCCTATACATCTGATGTGCTTCATAATAATTGCCTTGTTCAATACTTATTTTCAATTTATTAAGAACACGTTCTGACCCTGACTTCGCCATCTTCCAGACTTTGCACACCAAACAACCCTAATATGGTCAAATATGACTTTTCGTAAAATGAACGCCATTGGTTAACAATGGCTCATAGATATATGAAATTGCGAATAATCATCCTCTTTTGAAATAATTAATTGTCAAAATAGTACTTCGTATTACAAGATAATATTCGGATTTAACCCAAGAAGTTGAATTTAACTGATCAATAAAATAAGGAGAAAATTTTAATTAAACTTTTAAATTATGAATTAAAATTAAATAATTATTACAGTAGCAAAATCTTAATAGTTTTTGATATTGAACATTTGACAAGTATTTTCTTATTAATTGACAATTTCTAAATGGCATTATTTATCAACATTCTTAAATAAATTTTGCCGATTTATCTCTTTTTAAGACATTTATAATAATTCGTCTCCTTATTCAAAAATTATATAAAAGACTATATGAATTACATCGCTGCCTAATCATTTATCCGTATATAAGCTTGAAAATCTAGCTGATAGCTGATCGACCGCGTGGAAATGCTTCGCTTTCCACTCTGGAAGACCTGGGTCCCACTCCTTGAAAATATTTATCATGGGGTCTGGGCCTGGCCCATCGATCCCAATCTCCACAATCCGGCTGACTCCTCTGCAGATGAATGCAACCTTTGGAAGGGCTTGTTTCGCGCCGTCACTTAGTATTCTAATAGAGCAGTGGTTCTCAACCACTGTGCCACCAAACCTTTGACGGTGTGCCACGAAAAATTAAGAATGAATTGTACGTATGTATCATATATATTAATTATGAAACATGATTGGCTGGATATCCCTTTTGCAGTCCTACCAATTCCTATAAATAGGGTATCGTTAAAAAAATCTAACCCTCGAATTTCTGCGACAGCCAAAATTTTTTGTTGTTATTCATAATTTAAAACTTAAGGAATAAAAATTAAATTTATAGTTTCTCTAAAAAGACAAAATTCGCAGGTGGCGCTATAAAGACTGCCATTTAATGATTACGTGTACGAGTTTGTCTGTAATCTATTAATGAGGCGGCAGATATCTTTTCCTGAAGATCAACGCTAGATGGCTCAGCACGACGATCGCTAGATAATCGGAAAGCAATGGCGTCAGCACTCTCGACCCAGCGCCAAGCTATTCTCCAGAATTGGTAATCGATCGTCTCAAACAGAGCGCTGAGACATCTTTGACGATTTCAACGTTGGCCGTCCGATGGCTGCTCTAGCCGCGATTCAGAGGTCTTACTCTATCGCCTTCCCACAAACACGTCTCCATTAAACGTCTTTCTATACTCTTGTAAACTACACCCGACGCCGGCGTGTCCATACTGTGGAGAACTTGAAACTTCGATTCACTACTGGATTGAGTGCCCAGCATACATAAGGGCGAAGACTACTCTAGGTGCAGCATTAGGAATTTTCATCACCTCCCTACCAGACTAAAATGCGATCTACTGGCCTCCGCCACTAGCGAACGCCCATCAACATATAGCTCATCTAGAGCGCTACATAACAACGACTCGACGCTTCACCTGAAATCCAGACAATATCTTTCGCAATCGGAGGATAAAGCACCAGCTAAAACCTCCATATAATACTAAAGAAGAAGAAGAACTTTGTCTTTAATCTGAATATAATAAGAATAAATGCAATAATCTGTTAATGAAAATCCGTTGTTAAATCTAAATTATTATTTAAAATATTTAGATGTGCCGCCAAATTTTAAAATATTAAAATGTGTTCCTCAACAGAAAAAAGGTTGAGAATCACTGTAACAGAATGTGAAGTGGCGTCATCTGTTGACAAAAAAGATTCTATCTGTGCCCACACCCCTAATGAACTCTATCCCTGACCCCGTTAGGTGAGGAATAGGGTTCAACGAACTGAGCATAGACTTCTCCTTAAAAACTGAAGGTGTCGGACATGGGATTTGAAGGACCCGGATCATCCAGGTGAAGGCATAGCGCGCTTCCACCTCGGCAATTAATTAAGTTAGTGGTATAATTAACGCTTCAAAAAATCACAATTTGGATCACAATTTTAAATGTAAATTTTATTCAGATCGGATAGTTTTTTCGGCAAGTTATAATGCTGACGAGGAACAGAGGAATAAACGTGATTCATATAGCATTTTACTCCACTTTAAGATGATAAAAATAAAAAATATTTGCTATATATAATGAAGAAAAATTTGCATAATCTATTTATCGATCTTAACTATTTAATTTATAAAGAATTACTTATGCATTCATTTTGATCGTTTATCCAATGAGAAGTAATGTAGAGAATATGTGGTAGGACATTCGAATTTTCAATAATGATTTCATATTACATAAGGTACGTATCTTTTGATTTTGAGAATACTAAATCATTTCATTATAGCTATTTGAAATATTAAGAATCGAACAGGTTGGCCCCGTGGAAATATTTCGTATTTCCACTCAGAGAATTCAGAATCAAGTTCAGTACTCTTTAGAAAAATTTATTCAGAGGTTTCGTCGGCGTCAATCACCGTTCTTTACTGTCTGATTATACTTTACGACAGCATCGGAAGACAATATTGAGTCTATGGAAACGGCGCATTACCAACTTTTCTGGAGGTATTAATGCACACAGAACAGTCAGTTTCGATGTAAAAGGTAATAGCATCGGTAAGAACGATGTTTATTTTTATGTAATCATGCCTCTGGATTTACAGTTTTCAATTTCGAATAAGCATTCAAATCAATTTACTTTATTTTACGGTTAATCATGCAGCTTTTCGAGAATGATTTAAAATTATAACCATGGTATATAATAACTCTCCGCCATTTTATAACGTGTTAGAATCGATTGGAAAGCTCAGAACATCATTTCTCATCTTATGATCTTATATATTATAGACATGCAGATAATTTACTAATGTTAAAATCATGTTTATATCGTAATTTTATTCGAAGCTTTTTGTCAAAATTGTTATTTATTTTATAGCAATTTACTGAAAGATCGCGAAGAATTTAATGGACCATATCATCGACGTAGTGATATAAATGAACTTTGACTCTCCAATACTGCCTCCCTATGCTGTTGTCAGGTATAATATCTCCAGAAGAGTGGGCAATCTGCGGCAGGGCTTGTGTTGGTCTCGCTATTTAGTAATTAACAGATTAGGAACTGGCATTTATTTTTGTCAACAGATGACGCCACACTCCATTCTGGTAGAATACTATGTTGGCGGGTGAAACAAGCCCATGAAAAATGATCGATATTCAATCATATTAGGCAAGATATTTATTTGTTAAGACCATATACAGTGGTGCCTCGCAATTCGACGTCCCGCAATTCGTCGGTTTCGCAATTCGACATTTGAGTTTCGCGGGATGGCGCATGCGCCTGCAGAGGGGTCAACCGGATTGTAGAGGACGGGGATCGACGGGCCGGGCCCGGACCCCATGATTTTCAACGGATGGGATCCGAGTCCTCCAGAGTGGAAAGCCTAACTTTTTCCACGCGACTAATCGGGCCTCAATTGAGGATTGATTTTATAAACTTCGAGATGGGGCAGAGAAGTACATAAATTATTTATCGAAGAAAATTGACAATAGTGCGACGTAATATAAATACAATTTGATGGCTAAAGACAAGGAAAGCAAGGTTAGATTAGATTAGTTAAGCCGCGATATCGCACGAAGGATATTCTGTATCTGGCAGTGGCCACTTGTAGAGCCCATCACAGGCTGGCCAACACCTATGATTGGGGTAAACCGGTTGGTTGAAGGATGGGGTTCAACGGCCGGGTTTGGACCCCTTCTGAAAAACTGGAGGTATAGGACCTGGATTTGAACCCGGATCCTCCAGGATGGTAAACCGCAGCTTTATCATGCGGCCATCCGGCCGATAAGAAAGCAACGGATTTTCGCGTTGTGGAGATTGTGAGGCTACGAAAATACGGGCATGCTAGGGTGACCTACTTTTTCTAATTCAACCCAGGACACATCTCGAATTTGAGACATTTAATATATGTTTTTACATCCTTTACCGCACTTCCCAATACCAAATTATTTTGCATATATTGTACAATATTATCTATTTTTATTATTCACCTCTACATAAAACTCTCAATGCTTTAAAGAAATTTACGATTTTATGTTGGGCCACATTCAATACAGCGGTGGGCCGCGGATTGGACAGCCCTGGTATAGATCTTTTAGAAAATTACGCAGTCAAAATAAGAGCGTTCTAAACCTTTCCTAAGGGATGCATTTATTAGTCAAGATATCCAAATGAAATGCAAAAATTAATCAGTTTTATTAGTAAATAAGCTCGTAATATCAAGGTTTGGTAATATCCTACTTATATAGCGTCTATTAGATAATCGTTGATAATTTTCAGAAGTCTAAATGCCTACCAAATAAACATTTAGATTTAGCGTTTGTTAGGTTTTAAATATGGAACAAAGGATTTGCATAGTATGACTTCAAGTAAAATGTGCATCAAGAAAGTATGAGTTTCTTATTGAAGTATGCTATTTTAGTAGACATTTTCATTGTTGTAATATGTTTGTCAAAACAAAGTAGTAGTTCAAAGAGTCGTTTCATCTCGACTATTATCATAGTCGGAATGCAACGACTCCTATGTCTGACAAAATATTTGCTAGATCGTTGATAATTCCTTTTAAGAAACATAGGTGTTCCTATTGACATTTATGTATTTCTAAATTGAAAACTATACAGTAATTCGTTTGGCTTCAGTGTAAATGACAAAGTACTTATAAACATAATAAAGTAAAGAAAATCTAAAAAAGTATCTTAAGCAATATTCTTAATAAAAATAAATTATATTTTTGATAAATAATAAGATACAGCGTATTATTAGTTTCACTATCGTCCACTAGGATAGAAAGGATTTCTGTGATTGCCTTAGGCCAAGTGGAGAAGGGAGAGCTTCGGTTAACATTGCCATTTCTTTTTGTCATTTAAAATTATTTCTGAGGAAATTATTTCCTCTCAAAATGTTAATTAGGTGATATATAATGACGTCATTAAAGACTATATTGAAAAACTTCCTCAATCATGTTGATAAACTGGAGTCACAGAAAAAATTAGGACAAGATCCTTTCGAAGAGGAATTTCAGGTAAAAGAATTTCTGGAATGTCATGTCTTTTGAAGTTTTTTATGTAATATTATATATTATGTATATATTAATTCCCATACCTTAATTTATTTCTTAATATATGTGTAATAATAAAAATATAAATCTTTTGTATAAAATTTCTATCATAGTGAAATTGAGTATGACATACTGTTTCATTATCATATATATATATATATTAAATTATTTTTTGTGTTGGGTCTGATTTATTCAAAAAGCAATAATGAGAAAGTACAAATACAAGTAACTAAGCTATTATGTAATTTCAATTTTAGGAATTACATATATCTAAAAATAATTAATTCCTTAGATAAAATATATATAAATAATTTTAATATTTTGGATTTTTATTTCATTCATTGAATTTAGTATACCTTAGATCTTTTCTTATTTAATAAATTTATTAAATTTGATGATGCTGTAATTTGAACATAGTTGGAAGAATTCTATTTTATCTGTGTTTCAGTAGGTGGAATGTTTTTGCTCTTGCTAATGTCTATGTAATCCTAATATATATATTATATTTTAGTTACTAAATAGAATCAGTAAAAGCTATAAATAGTAATGCACAGATATTCAGCAATATTAACATTCTGTTGTCATAGGAAGAAGAGAAATCTAATTGTTTCATCATGACCATATGAAATAGAATCCTTCTCACTTAGTTTTTGGCTTTAATAGAGATTTAAATTCTAAAAAAGATATGTATGTGTCCATAGGATTGTTACATAATTGTTTACAGGGATAAAAATGGTAAAGGATTTGTCTTAAACTATCATTTACACTATGAATCTTAATACAAATAATTTAACATAAAATGATACCAGGTAAAATTTTATCTTACCCCAATGTGATTGAGCGCGTCATGCCGCCAACTCCAACTTGCGTCTATATACCGTAATCAGATAGGCGACGCTGCGCTGCCTGATACGATGTGATGCGAAAATTCGACAATCGATCAATAATCTTATCTAGGATTCATATTTGGGTGAAAAAAATGTATTTATTTTTCATTATTATTAATTAAGAATGTTTTAATTCATTCGCTAGTAATCAATAAATACTTATTATATTTAACTCATCGATGATTTAATTAAAATAGATTAAAAAGTAACTAAAATAATGTTTAAAATAATGAAAAAGTAATAATTATCTAAAACCTGTACTGAAAAATAACTTTAGTCTATCAAAAAATTTCATTGTAAGCAAAATCAAAACTCTGAAATTGTACACTTAACGTCTAGAAATCACGTTGCACACGTCATCTTAACAGTGTATGACATCATTGTTAGGATGATCCACTCATTTTAAAATATGATCCAAGATTTGATTGAATACGAACTTAACTATAGGGAAAACGAAACTTCGAACGGTCTCTTGGGAGTCGTGTGACAGACGTATTCTAATGGAATTTTTACTGTGATGATATGAATTTTTTTTAGAAAAGAAAACAGTTATTCAATAACAACAATAAAAAGCAAAAATTTTTATGTAAATTATAAAAATTTATTACTATTCATTAACTTGATAATTTCTGAAGTTACATCATCCTAACTATAATGCCATACACAGACATCAATCTCGCTTCAGACGGGTAAAGTAAAATTTTATTTTACTTTACCTGTTGTGATCGAGCGCGTCGCGCCGCCGAATCCAACCTTGATTTATATAGTGCATCAGATGCGACGTTGTGCTGCCTGATGTGTCGAGACGCCGAAATTCTCAACAATAATCCAAGAATCTTATGTAGGCATGCTGCATTGGATGACTTTAGCTAGATTATTGTTGAGAATTTCTGTGTTGCGGCAAATCAGGCAGCGCGGCGTCGCCTATCTAATGCACTTATACAAATGCGGGTTAGAGTCGGTGATGCAATGTGCTCAATCGTTTCAGGTAAAGTAAAATTTTACCTTTTAAATTGATATATTGGTGTTTGTATTATAATAATTAATTTTATATGTATATCTTTAAAGTTTTAATAAAATATTTATTTTGGCAAATTGCATTAATATATCAGTAACTAAAAATCAAAGATCAGGTAATTTATCGATTTCAAATTTTTATCGAATTTGAAGTGCTAAAGTTGGGGGGTAGGCTTATACATAGGTTATGCATTTTTACCGAATTTCAAACTGTGAAGTCGGGGGTTGGCTTATACATAAATTGGCTTATACAGGTAGAGTCTTCTACCGTAATTAGTCTTACCATAAATTGACTTATACAGGTAGAATTATTTGCACTTGATTAGTGCGAATAATTGGTTCCATGAATTTCTCGCACTATTCAAAGTATTAATTATATGTAAAATATGGTAATTGGTTCTTGCTCTGTGAGATTCCGGCCATTAGCTAACCTCATGATGAATAATCACAATACTAACTTAACACTAACTGTTTAAGAAATATTTATTTTCAAACTGCATTATTTATTTTCATATTTTACATTGTTGTTCATCATCTAAATAAATAATTTACCAGGAATTGCATCTTGTACCATCATCAAACCAACCACCAAATCGAAACCAAAAGAGCAAATCGAAAGCGGTAGTGGAGCACTGCTTTTATGTCGCTTAATCACATCCATTTTTTGCTCTAGAGTAATCACTAACTTCTTCTTTTTTTTGTTTCCTGTTTTATCGTCAAAAGTGTTTGTCCTTTTATCCATTTCGATACTTTTTAAAAGAAAAAATTCTGTATTATACTGTATGTATACGATAGCAAAACTAAATAATAGTACAGTAATTTTAAACAGTTAACAGCAAAAAGCTCATCTTTCTGATGTTTCACCCCTTCAAAGCCAAGTGACTGTTCTTGGACTGCTCCTTATCCGGTTTTACTAACCAAAAATTAATGGTAATTTGTTAATTGACATCATAAAAGGAGACAAAGCTTTGTTAGTAAGACTGGTCCATGTTTACAACGCGCATTAATCGAATATTTGCTCGCACTAACTGAAAAACGGTATCAATTTTCTAAGTCGCACTAATCGAAATCGCATTATTCGAACTTGCACTATCGAGGCCTACCTGTACCACTAACATCACTGATATGTCATTTGACAGAATAACTACAGAAGAAATTACCAATGTTATAAAAAACACTCATAATTGGAAAGCCCCTGCTGGAGATTATATTCATAATTTTTGATATAAAAAATTTACATGTGCTCATCAGTTCATGGCTTACCATTTCACTACCTTTATTCAGCATCCAGATACTATACCGTTTCTTATGCAAGGCATCACGTACATGCTACCAAAAAATAGCCTTACAGAAAATCCTGAAAATTATAGACCAATTACTTGCTCCAATTTATCTTATAAGATACTTACATCGTGCATTTCAACTAAAATCTATACCCATTGTAGAAACAATAGTATACTCACTGAACAGCAAAAAGGATGCCAACACAAATCAAGAGGCTGCAAAAACAATTAATTATAGATTCTATTATAACCTGTCAAGCACAAACAAAACACATTTAGATGATTTGCATTGACTATAAAAAAGCTTTTGATAGTATGCCTCACTCATGGCTTTTAAAGTCCTCTCATTATATAAAATTCACCCTGAAATAATTAACTTTCTTAAACTTCCATGGAAAAAATGGAGCACTAATTTAAAGCTTACAATAAATAATCAACAGATTACCATTCCAAAAATTGCAATTAAGGTATATTCCAAGGTGACTGACTTAGTCCTCTTTGGTTTTGCCTTGCTCTAAATTCATTGTCCAATATACTTAACAATAGTGGTTATGGCTTCCAAATAAAACAGAATTACAATCTCTTATTCAAGCTAAGCCATCTTTTCTACATAGATGATATAAAACTCTATACCTTAACAGAAAAGCAAATAGAAGACATCTTACAGCTAACTGAAACATTTTCAAATGACATTTGTATGAATTTCGACTTAAGTAAATGCAGAACCCAATACATAAAACAAGGAAAACTTAAGAAAATTGGCTTCCAACTCAAACATGGCAATTTTATTAATACCATGGAGGAAGAAGAAACTTATAAATACCTTGGCTTCTAACAGTCAAAATATATTGATCATAAGAATATTAAAAAGGTTCTTACAAACTTCTACATGCAGTGCCTTATCATTTCAAGAACATATCTTAATGGCAAAAATCTCTGCAAAGCTATAAATACTTTTGCTATACCCCAATATTCACTTACTTATTTACTAGATTATGATTTATATAACACAACTTTAAAAACTTATCTTTAAAGTTGTGTTATATAAATCAATTTTATTATATAAATTATTATGATAAAATTAAAACATTATGCACTGTATGTATAGATTATTTAAAACATAAGAAATATGATACAACTATTGTGGCATAACACATATATACAATTTTCATTATGTTATGATTATTATTATTCAGGCCTACCTGTATTCGAGTATATATGGTAATAATGTTTTTCATTTATGCTCTTGATGTATTAAGGGCTGAACTATTAATTTAATTCTTAGTCCATTAAGGATTTTTTTCATATATAATAGATATATGCATTATATACAATATGTGAAGATTCATTATTTTTAATAATCAGTTTTGAAGAGCATGGTTAAATAAATTGAATAAGCCTCTTCTGCTGACAAAAATGACAAATCTGGCTTTCATTGTTCAATTTCAAGATATTTTAGGTAAAACAAATATAAATGTTTTTATTCATCTAATTAATAAATGTTTTTGATTATTGAATTTCCTTATGTGATTAATTTTGTTGACTAAAATTCCAAAAAATCTCAAAAAAATCTTCCAAAAATCTCTGCTTGCTTAGACTCTTAAGAAGATTCACTAAAACAGCAGTTTATATAACTTGACTTTAATTAGTATAACATTTTTAATCAAAAATCTGACCATCTTCAGTACTACAGTCAAACCCTAATAAGACACTCCCCTGTCAAGCCGCCATCCTCTCTCAGACTGCCAAGAAATTTGGCAGAATAGATCGTCCTTATATTAATGGAATAGGCAAATCCCTAAAGATGCCATCTACCAGTAGAAACATCTAAACAAATATTCCTTTTGGTATTGTATTTGTCCTCATTAATCCGTCAAGGGCATGTAAATCACCTTACATCATGAAGTTCATCAGTACTGTACATACAGTATTAAAGCTCTCTGGATTTGTTTGTAACCAGTGGGTGGGAGAGATGGAGTTAACGGTTAATTGTGTCTCTCTTTAAACCTGGTTCACATTTAAGTTGTAGAAAATTTAAAATTATAAGAACCAGATCCTTTCCATCGTTTATTGTGTACTGAGCAAATAAGGATACTGTACAGTAAGCTCTGTACATTGTGTACAGAGAACTCAAAGTAAAGGATCAGAACAGCAGATGGACATATTTTCTACATAGTACTGTACAGTTTGTTCCAAAAAGTTTGTCACTTAAGCGGAAGATATTCGGCTTTCTTACAATACTTTCAAACCAATGAGATTAATCGGTTCAGATGCGAATTCGAGTTTGCAGAGCTTTGGACGATTCTATTTATTTTTCTAAGCAACAGAGTTAGGTAGGCTTAATGATAGGTGTTCAATCATTTTTTCCAAAAATTTATTTTGAGCATTTATTAGGAAAGTTTCAATTTATTATTTACAAATTAATTTATATTGTTTATTATTTACAAATTAATCTATGTTATTATTAATTTAGGCAAAATGAGCATTATATACAAATTAATCTGTTGTTGTTATTAATTTTGGCAAAATGCAGCATTATATAGTCGTAACTAACAAGGGTAATTAGGCGATAGGTTGTTGAAGCACCAAACGATGCACCGACAATAGCATAATGACAACTATGGGAAGTATTTTATTTTATTGTTTTATTCGAAAATCTATGCTTCTTTCTGCATTTATAAATTAAAAAACTATTCCAAACGATTCTCATTGATAGTGTTTATTATCTATTAATTGACCAAATGATAAAAACCAAACGATATTTGTTTTGTTTCCATGACAACTTAATTGTCGGATTTAAAAAAGAAAATATAAAACTACCCTTGGTCCCAATTAGTACAGATAATCGACGCTCTACTATATATTTTACATTTATTATACCAGAGTTTCTCGAAGGTAAGCACTGTGCTTACATTTGGGAAATGCAAAAATTCAGTAAAGAATAGAAAATCTTAATGTAAGCGCATGGGCTTACATTAATATTATAAGCCCATGGGCTTTTATTTATAGTGTAATAGACTGTTTCCACTATCAGCATACACCATAATCATGGTTACTGATACCATCTACCGTACCATAATCAATTTCCAAACATTGATTATAAAATTTAACTATGATCGGCCTCCAAACTGGGTTTTCACTATCAGCTTTAATCTTTATTAGCCTTA
>AYEL01087013.1:0-24874 GCA_000484575.1 Olivierus martensii
AATTTCTTTTTTTACAACATCGAAACTAACCAGGTGGCATTCATAATTACAGTATACATTTTTAATTTTCTTATTTTAATGGATGATGAAATTTTAAATACGATTGTCGTTCCCTCGTTCCTACTTTATTTAGGCTATCTCCGAAATTACAAGTTAAGTTTTCTCATATTGCTGTCAAAAGTAAATTTACAGTTCTATTTCGAATACTGTTTATAAATAATTAATTTTTAACTACAAAACAAAAGTGAAAAACCAAAAATGGAATGACATTTCCGTAAAATTTTTGGATGTAGGAAGCGGGAAAAGTTATATAATTAAAACGTAGGAAGAGGAAAAGTTTTACATTGCAAGTATAGGAAAATGTTCGGACTTCCGAAAATAGATGTTTAAAGCGGGAAAGTCGTACGATACGGGAACGCACGAGCGGGGTTTCACTGTATATTATATTTACATTTATTATTACGTTATTAAACGTAATATATATAAAAATATATATTATGTTTGTAATATATATTTTTCTCATTATTTTAGTTAAGATTATTTATATATAATAGATATTTGAAGATTGTTTATAATAAATTTCAAATGTTTTGCCATATACAAAAAATGATTTAATTAGAATGAATCACTTGTTTAAACACTCAAATCTATCTATAATTTAAAGAAAAAAATAGAATATAGCATCACCATCAAAAGGGAAAATACATATTCTTATAAACATATATTTTTTTATAAATTATGAGTGAATTTGATTGGAAGTACTAGTTAATTAATTTAAATGCTCTACAATGATTATTTAGTTATCTTGCTAATTGGTGAACGAAGAATGCATATGGCCATTTTTTACATAAAAAATGATATAAAAATATGATTATTAATTTAAATAAAAAATCTTATTTAAATAATTAAAATTAGATTTTCTCTATTTATGTAGAGAATTACAACGTCTTGATAGCATTACAAAATCTCCTGTTTTCTCTCACTTCACTGAAACTATATCTGGTCTCACAACTATAAGAGCTTATAGGTAAGGCAATATTATTTTCTTGAAATTATAAGAAATTGTTACTTATTTAATAACACTTTTTATTTGCAATATATTCATAAGTAGATTAATATTATAGTTTAAAAAAATGCCTATGACAGACAAGACTTATTCTATTTGTATTAAGTTAAAAATTCAAAATGCTTTAGTTACATATAATGATTGATACTGTTTGAAATTAAATATCAAAATTAAACTAAACACAAATTAATTAAATACAAATTTGTTTTAAAAACAAAAAATACAAACTATAGGCTTCATTTTTACATAATAGTTTTAATTTCAAATTTATCTTTTTTATTAGTAATACAGAAGATATTTGATTTATCAGGATAAAAGAAAATAGAATGTATTTGTGATTAATAATTAAATTATTTTCTGACATATTTTGTTATTGTGGATAATCTAATACTAATTGTATAGATATCATATTATAGGACTGAGGTTTGGTGGGTTTCTAGTTCAGCCTTTTATCTATCAAGATGCTTCAGTATGGTTAAAATGTGTCATATTAAATCAAATGCAGTTTTTACTGAATTACTATCAATAAAATTCATGAATAGATGGTAGAGATTTAAGATGACCAATGTATCTTGGGGATTGTAATTATATATAAATTTTAGTAAAAAAAAAAATATTTATTAAATACAATATAAGAAAATTTGATATAAAAGTTTCTTTAATTTTCTGTAACAAAATCTATAACATTGCTTCAAATAACAATGAAAAATACTGTTTAATATAGTTGAGATCAACAAAACTTTTAGTTACAACAATTATATGTAAATTAGAGTGCAGACTCTCTCTCATTTTACATATGTCAAATTTTAAGATTGTTATTTAAGTTTTTTTTCAATTTCAACTACAAAAAATAAAAGTAAACACTTTATTATAGTCTTCCATTATATCAATGATTTCAGCAAAGTTATCTATATTGTTTGATAGAAAGATAAGGAAAAGAGAAAGAATTAATTAATAAAATATCAGAGAAATAAAAACTATTAAATGTTTTCTGCTTACAGTTTTATTCATCAATTGCCAAATTGTTTAAGATATGAATCAAAATTTGTCAGTGAGTGGACAAATTTGAAATCTCTTCTCATAAAAACTATTAAATGTTTTCTGCTTACAGTTTTATTCATCAATTGTCAAATTGTTTAAGATATGAATCAAAATTTGTCAGTGAGTGGACAAATTTGAAATCTCTTCTCTGTTTGGATTGATGGTATCTGGCTATTGAGTGATACTTATTCTTTCAATTTCCTTTAACAGTTTGATTGAAATCAATTACAATTAAATGTCTCTCTCATGGCATTATTAATGAACTCATTTTTATGAGAATTTCTTTATTAGGAAACATGAATGAATAATTCTTTCTTTACTAAATTTCTTTAATTTCATTGACTTTTAGTATTTATCATATAACATTCACAAATGGCATTGTTTTTATATCGTGATCAGCCAATCTTAATTTTAATAAAATATAAACAAATATGAACATTTAAGAGTCTATTTAACAGCAGTTAGATGGTAGCACTGAATTATATTCAGAAGGAACATCAAAAACAATCAAATCAATTGCTTATGTTTTAATAAGGAATTTAAAATAATATTCAAGAATAAATTAATTATTCTTAAATTAATTTTTAACTTGAAAACTTTTAAAAATTGATCTATGATTTTATTCTAAAAATATATTCAAAATTTTTCTTAATATTTTGCAAAAAAATAATTTATATGAATTTAATCACTTCCGACGAATGGCGGCACGAAGTTTTGTCAGAATCGTGCAGTACGAGGCAGACATAACTGTGTGGCCACGTTGCTGGAATCAGATTAAAGAAAACAAGATGCAACACTAGCGATGAATGAAAGTGCTGCCCCTATTGGCAGGGAGATTAACTAATTATTTCTGTTGAGATATCGGAATGTTTAGCTCGTGAGTTTTAGCTGTCGCCATTACTATTTTATTTTCATTGTTTTTTTTAATTTAACCAAATGGGAAAGGACGTTAGAGTTTGTGAAGACTTCACTGTATAATAATATGAGTAATTGCAAATTGTCGTTTTTTAACTTCCAAATTAATTAAGGAACTGAGAGGTAAGTTACCGTTATTTTGAATATCGCAATGATGGTGACTCTAAGCAATTACCAGAAATATTCTTACTATTATTTTTCATTGAGAGTAGACTGGAAAAATGGCTGAGAAAGGTAAACAAAAAACTCAAGTAGAAAAGCGAAATATTTATGCAGTGATCATTTTGAAGAGAGAAACTTTACGAATACCCTGAGAACCCGATTATTGCCAGAAGCAGGACTAACTTTAATAAAGAATTAAATGAGAAATAATTTATTGTAATAACTTTTAAACAATAAGTTATGCATTTATGTTACGTATTTATATTAGCATATCTATGTAATATTTCTGTTTTATTAGTTTAATACATTTAAATAAATGCAGTTTAATTAATTAATTTATAATAGGAGAAAGAATTTAAATTTTATTTAACTGAAACAACGTTTAAGAATTTAAATGTGTGGTACGCCGTAATAAATTGATTGTACTGAAACTAAAAAATTAATAATAAAGTATATAAATATTTTAAATGTATTTTTTTGTTAATTACATTCTTCTATTTGGCTTGATTAAATACATAACTATCAACGCTTGTATGCATAATTATAAAAGCAATCGTTTTATATTGAAATTTCGGTTATTAAAAAATTAGCAACATTAACGGATAGAGCACCAGCGAAACAAGAAAATTGTAATAATTGTTCCGGCTAAATAATTTGCGCTTGCGCGTACTTTGTAACGCTAACTGCCACTAGTGGCGCTGAGGGCAACAACGGTATACCATTAGGTTAATGGGAGTGTCGCATTTTGTTTTATTTAATCTATGGCTGGAATTCGGTGAGCAGTACGCCTTGGCAATCCCAGAACACCGTCAACATGACTTTCCCCGGCCGTGTTGTCACCTTAAACTTCTTGTGCGCTGGGGATAGGGATGTTTCCACTGCATGGAGGCACGCTTCGTCTCAGGCTCATAATGGTGCACCCAAGACTCATCACCAGTGACAATCCGAGAAAGCATGTCGTCCCCTTCAACCTGGTAGCGCTGGAGATGCTGCAATGACAAGCCCATTCTCTGGCTTTTGTGTTGTGGTGTAAGCTGGCGTGGCATCCAACGGGAGCACACTTTATTGAAGCCTAGCTGCTCATGCATCATGTTGTAAGCCTGGCCACGTGAACAACCAATAGCGGTTGCTACAGCGTCGACGGTTACCCTCCTCTCTGCTCGGATGGTGTCTTCGACGCGCTGCAACGTTTCTGGCGTAGCGATTTCCACCGGCTGACTTGCTCTATGTTCGTCTTCGATACTTGTCCGCCCTTCCGAGAACTTCTGCACCCAATTATGGATTGCCTGACGTGACAGGCAATGTTCACCATACACGGGCAGCATTTCCTTGTGGATATCCTTTGCTTCCATATGTTTTGCCCACAAAAAACGCACAACGGCACGCTGTTCTATCGTGGTACATGTACTCAGGGGTGCCGCCATCTTGTACAGTCATGCGCAGAACGATCGTTGTGCGTAACAATAAAACCAGATAGTGCTGCTATTTAGCGGTGACAGTTTCCCGCACTTAATTAAAAAATGAAGGTTGCAACTTCGATTTGTAACTTACTTATTGAATTACCCTCGTAAATGCTTGAGAATAAAGTTGGCAAACTTTCAAATTAATTTTCAAAATAAAAGAATAGTTTAATCTAGAAAAGCATATATAATTTGTAATGTATGTAATAAAATTTGGCAAACATACAAATATAGGAATATAGAAGAAAAAAAATTCGTTCAAAATTGCCACAAATGGCACTAAATATACAAATCAGAAATATGATAAAAAGACATATGAATTCATATTCTATAATAATGTAAGGAAACAAAATATATTTCAGTAAATAAATGAGAATCATGGCACAGAAATTATGGATGATTTTCAATAATGGAAGTGTGGCAGTTCCAGACAGATGTCCAGAGCATTAAATATTCTACAAAATGTAGGATTCTAGTTGAACCATAGCACGCGGATCTATACATTAAAGAATTGAAGATTCGCCGCACACCGACTGATGTATAAAATCGACAATTCCGTTGTATTAAAGATTCACTCCAAAACTATCTGGGCTATCAAGATGTTTTTATTAGAATCTATCATATAACCAAAAACTAAGAATATAATTTCGAGTCGACGGTCGCTTATCATATATCCGCGTGCTATGGTTCAACTAGAATATTACTCAAAATGTTCTTTCGAAACTCTAGACCAGGGGTGGGCAGACTTTTGGGAGAAAGCGCCATATTGCATCAATGAAATATAACCTAGGGCCGCACTTTCCCAGTGATCCCTATCCTTCACCATTTGATCCCCCTCCACGGGTGTGGGTGTAGCCAGGGCCATCTGGAATACACTTCTTACCGGGCCAGCTACAACGGTTTGTGACGTCACAAATTTTTCTTTATAATTTTTAATATTGTCATTAATCCCTCCAACAGAAAAATTGTTAAATATAAATTTAAAAAAGTTTGCATTCTTATATTTTGTTAAATCTGAGAATGATAAAAGAATTAAATTATGATAGATATATGCTCTATCAATTATGCAATTAAGATGACTAATTTAGTGAAATTGATACAATTAAAAATGGAAAGAAAAGTTTCTATGCATAATAAAAATGTACTCATCAATAAATATTTTACTATATGGTTCATAAAACAACTAAAGTATAAATAATACAGTTATCAGTAAATGAGAAAGATATCATTTTAATAGTTTCCTTAAAAATTTCTCATATAAATCCTTTTAATGCCATAATTTTTCTCTGTATCAGAAATCAATTTATGTATTACCATTATATTTGGAATATACAGTGAAACCTGTTAAAGTGACCACCCTTCAGGACCAACTTGACTGGTCACTTTTCACAGGTGGTCACTATATGGAACAGTGATCCTCCCCTTCCTCAAAAGAGAAAAAAAAAACACTTTTTATCATAAAAAAATTGAAAATAAAAGCTCCCACTGTTTAAGTTATTGCATACTGAATGCTAAAAAGAAAAATTATATAAATTAATGAAAATTGTGTGTTAAAATAAACTATTTTCATTTTTCACTTCATAGCATTTGAGGTACTAAGCTTTTCACTTATTAATGCTATAGACATGTCTTGCTGACTTGAAACTTCTCAGCAGTTATTCTTTGTGTGCTTTATTCAAAGAAATTAATTAGTTTCAATTTTTGTTGTAACTGAACTTTTTGGGTATTAACAGAATAAGAGGCATTTTTTTCACTGCAGTGAATGAACTATGAACAGGCAGTTATTTTTTGTGTGCTTTATTCAAAGAAATTAATTAGTTCCAATTTTTGTTGTAACTGAACGTTTTGGGTATTAACAGAATAAGAGGCATTTTTTTCACTGCAGTGAATGAACTGTGAACAGAGTAATCCAAACTGCAAATTTATATTAATTAAAATCATCAACTTATAGTAAAGCAATAATGACAACATATCTTAGCATATATCAACTTCTGATGAACAGCTTTATAGCAAGCATATACTGTACTACAATTAATATTAACTTGTATATCTGCATTTAACATAGTCAAACCTAAATTAAAATACTGTATATGTATCTTTATAGATATATATACAACAGTATTATATTTATTTTTTAATATACTGGTTTAGCAGTATAAAATAGACTTATGATAAAATATCATAACAGAAATATGTATCTTTATAGATACATATACAACAGTATTATAATATTTCCTTTTTAATATACTGGTTTAGCAGTATAAAATAGACTTATGATAAAATATCATAACAGAAAAATTCTAAGGAAAATACAGTAATTCTTCCATGAAATTAATCTTCCAGTCACTTTAGCAGATTAAAATTTCAATAAAACTAACTATGTGAGTGGTCAATATAAACATTAGGCAGATGGTCACTATACAGAACAAAAATAGCATTACATCCTATGGGAAACAAATCAGTGTTGGAACAGATGGTCACTATACAGAAAAAAAATAGCATTACATCCTATGGGAAACAAATCAGTGTTGGAAATTTGGTCCCTTTAGCCAGGTGGTCACTGTGTCAAGGTGGTCATTTTAACAGGTTTCACTGTATTCATATTATTTGAAGTTAAATGATTTAAAAATTGTAGTGTATGTACACATGCAAATTAATGCATAGTATAATTATTATAAAAAAATTTCTGAGAGTCAGCTATTAATAATTATTTTTAAAAAGAATATTTAATTTTGTATTAATAAGTCAACTATTGATTTATTAATACATTAATGAATAATAGAATAGTGTCATAACCTTCCTAAAAATTGCTGTTTTTATATTTAATCAACTATTGATAATAACATTAATGAATAATAGAATAGTGTCATAACCTTCCTAAAAATTGCTGTTTTTATATTTAAAATTGGAAATTTCTATAAGTATTATTATAGAAAGTGTATGACTGAATGAATAGGAGCAAAATAAACAAAAATATCTATCTTCAGATAAATCAAAAATGAAACAATCTGCAAATTCAAACTAAGTAGAAAAATCATTTATTAATGGCAAAATATATAATTCTGGAGTACTTTCAGCTATATTGAACTATCAGCAGCAGAAAAGTGCACAAATTTTAAATGTTTTTATTACGACATTTGTAGGAATGCTGCTAAAATGAAATTCAAAAATTGCACTCCAAGAAGTCCATGAGAGTAAGATCTGGATATGGTGTCCATGAGAGTAATATCTGAATTTTTATGTTAATTATTTGGACTGCAGTTTTGAAATTCACTTTGATAGTGTTCCTACAGTTGTATTATGTAAAATGTTTATAATTTGTGTTTTTCTATTGATGTTGACTCATTAGAGCTGAAAGTACTCTGAATGAAGTACTCAAAATTGTATGTTTAGCCATTAATAAATGACTTTTCTACCTAGTTCAAACTTGCTGATTGTTTCATCTTTAAATAGGAGCAAGTTATGGAAAGTGCTGAAAGTGTATGATGTGAATGAAGCCAGGTCAGAATAGCTTATAATCAGAGAAGGAATGAAACAAGGATATGTGATAATCTTCATAGCTGTTTTATATATACTTGGATGTATGTATTAATATAAAAGGAACTGCTGAGAGTTGGGTATTCAGGTGTATGATGATAGGGTATGTTGTCAGCTGTATGTTGAGGATATTATTCCCCTCTCTGAGCATGAAGATCATCTGAATATGCTTATTGCATGATTGAATGAGCTATACAAGAAACAAATGAGAGTAAATGTGGGCAAGATAAAATTGCTTGTCTTTTTCTAAAAACTAATAAATATATATATATATAGAAAAGGATGATTACAAAAGAAGCTGGTATGATGATCTCTCTGATCAAGGGTGTATAGAAGATTCTCCTCCTCTCTTGTACTTTTCTATTTTGAGTACTGCCAATTCTCTCTTGAGGATATAGGCATGATGATGTATATTTTGTTATTACTATACCATTATTTATTTTTATTTCTTGGGAAATTATCTAAATCTGAAAATGTACAATTCAGAATTGCAAGAAAGTCAAAAAGTGAATGTTTAAATGTTTCACATTAATTATTCCTTTCAAAATTGAATATTCTATATAAAAATAAATCTATTGGCATAATAGTTTAATTAACTTAGTAAGTTGCAATATTTTGAATTTATATTATTTATTATTTGTAATGAAATTATTTCTCTTAAAATATCATTTTAATATTGATCAAAAAAATAAACTGCATCATGATTTATATATTTCAAAGTTGTTATAAATCAAAAATTATAATGAATTTGCAGGAAAGCTATTGATTTAGTCAGATGAAAACTGCATATCTCACAGAACTTCAGAAAGAATTCATTTAGTAGTCATAAATAACGTATATATAGTACTAAAAAATAATCAAATTACAATATTTAATTTTCAAATTTCTCAGTATTATTCAAGCAATCTAAAAACAGCTGTTTGATTGATGCTATTATTTTATTTTTTTAAATAGTCAACCATATAGTTGCTTATGCAATGTAATAAATATCCTATTTTGCAATATTATACTTTATTTTTCTAAATTATAAATATTTTAGATTAAAAACAATTTCTCTAAGAATGTACTAATATCATTAAATATATTCTGTTTTTTAGTCCAACTGTATGAAAATCATTACAGGAATCCCTTGATTAGTACAGGCTTGAATAATGTGAGTTTGATTAGTGCACAAAAAAATTTGAGACTATCCCTTGATATATGTGATGCCAAATTTGATTAGTGCGCTTCAACAAGTGCAATATTTTATTTTATTTTCTCAAACCCTCTGAAGCATTGGCAACTGAATCTCAGGATTGTAGTCTATAAAGTATGTTTAGAGCACTTCAATAAATTTATTTATTTTTTTTATTTCTGTTAATATTATGACTTTCATCATCTAATTGTTATATTTTAAATTGATTCATATAATTTTATATATTAATAAATTTAATTTGAATGGCAATTACCTAATAATAACCATTACAATATTATATAACCAGCCTTGTCTTCAGTTTCTCTCCAGTACTCGATGTCTACAGATGTGCAATTATTTATATGCAATTTTGTAAAAAATTTTTTTTGTGAAAAATAAATTTTAATTCTTACTATAAATTTAATACCATACATATTCCTCAATGATTTATACTACATGTAATGCAATATAGAAACGTTTTGAGAGAGAGAAAAAAATACATGTTTATAATTTTGATATTTTCCAGGATTCATTATAATTATTCCCATTAGTTTTTTAGTTTGATTAGTGTAGTTTTGATATATGTGGTGTATTATGAGGATTTATTAATCGCACTAATCAAGGAATTCCTGTAATTTCAGTTGTTATGATTCCTGTAATAAGAGAGAGCCAGTGATTATTGCATTGCAGTTGATTTAGTGAAATATTTGTATTTAAGCTGCTACTATGTTTAAAATATTAGAAGTTTTGGAGCTATTAAAATATTAACAATATAATTACATTCAAATTTACTTTGTAAATAATTGGTTAAAATTTTATAATGGAATAAAGTTAATAAATGATTTTAATTATACATTTAATAAAAATTTTTCTAATAGTTCATTTATCCTAATAATAAATTATAAATTTTGTATTTTTTTATTATTTATAATGATATTTGAATTAAAATAGGATTATTTGGGAGGAATCATTTTATTTTTAGCAACAATAGCTTCAATAACTGCAGCTATAACTAATCATGTTTCTCCAGCATTTGTGGGTATGGCAATGACTTATACTCTTTTGGTGAGTAAATAATTGTAATTATATTATAAAAATTAGTGAAATAAAATCAAAAGTTATGAAAAATATCTTAAGATGTATTTGTTTCATTTTTTAGGTTCCAATTTATCTAAATTGGGTTGTCCGAAATTTAGCTAGTGTTGAAATGTATATGAATGCAGTTGAACGTGTCAAAGAATATTCTGAATTGCAGATAGAAGATTATGGAAAAGTTAACAATTTACACAAAGGTATTAAAAAGTTATCAGCTATTAGATTAGATTCTAGAAGAAAAATAGATCCTTTTTTCCTTTTAGAGGGCATCCTCAATTGTTAAAGTTTATATTTCATAATTATTGAGGATGAAATATAAGAAGCCAAAAATATTACCAGAATAAAAATTTTCTTAAATCTACCTGTTTGTCCATGTTATTCTGGAATTGAGAAACTAAGTTTATATGTTTTATTATTAAAGTAAACAAAAAGATACGTTGAAAATTAATTTTTAACTTCAAAAATCATTCAAACAGCATTACACAGCAATATAAAAACCTAGTATATAATGTTGTGCTGCTGAAAAAGAAAATGATTATTGTAGGAACAAATAAATTTTATTTTCTAAAGTAATTTATTTCCTCATTTAATAATTAGATTGAATATTACTCTGTCATTCATTCAAGCAAATATATATTTAGAAGAAATATTTTTATGTTGAATAAGCTAGTCATTTGATGTAAAATAAACAGAAATGGAAATCATATCTTTCATCAAGGATAACTTCCTCATTTATGAATTTTTTAGATTGTTTTCAAATTACTCTTAATCCAGTAAGTCATTTATTACTTACTGGGTTAAGAGTAATTTGAAAACAATAAACAACCTTAATCATGAACAATCTAATATCCTTTATATATTTTTTATGATCCCTAAAAGCTGGTCCTTTAGTTCTTTATTGGTTTGTGGACTTCTGCATAACTTTTTCTTGTTCAAAGTTATACAGAAGTCCACAAACACATTAAATATATTTTATGAATTTTTGGTCAATATTTGAGTCAAATGATATTTATTGTTAGATATCATTTTTACAATTTAACTAATTAAGATAAAGTTGTTTAAATAATAAATTGTCAGAAAGCTATTATATTTTAAAAGAAATATAAAATTTTTTTGGATGAGTATTTAAAATATAAAGTACAACATAAGTCAGTTAACTGCTATATTATTAAATGAAAATAATAGTCTTTTAGATAGGAATAAGAAAATTATAAACTGAAATGAATAAACTTTAATGAAAAATGCCTTTTATTAAAGTTTATTCATTTAAATTTATAATTTTCTTATTCTTATCTAAAAGGCTGTTATTTTCGTTTTTGAATTAAAAGACAGTGGTACTTCAAATATTTTACTTGAAATTGCTGTATTATTATTATCAGCTTTATTGCAGATGTGCAAATTTGTGAAAGAGTGGAGAAGTGAGAGGAGAAAACTAGCTATCTGCTTTGGTTTCATTGTTAATTTTTTTTTATTGTTCCAAGGTGCACAAAATGAACAGAAAAACTTTTCATTGAACAGCATGTGTTCATTTAGATAAATGACATTAACTTGATCAAGATTATGCTGCTTTAAAAAGAAGGTTTCATTCATCAATTCATAGATACTTGGCCATGAAATAGACAAACTGTTTACATAATTAAATAAAAGATTCAAAGAGATAGATTCAGTAGTTAATTTACTATGAAATCAAGAGACCTATAATATTTAAATGAAATGATTATGCACAAATTTGAAAATGTTTTTGATTCTAATGGTGACCTTTATGACAGAATTTGTAAATTAGTGACTGAATACTGTTATAAATGTATAGATAACAATAGGGTCATTTTGAATAATTTTTGTAGAACATTGTTGATCTTTTAAATAAACCATTATTGCTACATCTAAATCATGCAGTTTTGGTTAACTGACTTTATGCCTTACCTTATATAATTTATTATTTTAAATAATCTTAAAATTGTAATGATAAATGAAAAAGTTTAAATATTTAAATTCATTTTACTATGTTATTGTAATTAAATACATTGTTAAACAAAAATCTATATTTCAAGTTTTTATTTTTACTGATATGGTATTAGTAAGAAACTCAAAATTTCTTATATAATCTGATTTATTGATTTCTACTTCTAACTATATAATTTTTTATTATTATAAATTCTATGAAAAAGTTTAGCTTCAAAAATTATTTCTAAACTATAATAATTTTTTTTGATATAGGAATACAGATATTTTGATTAAAAACTATTGATATTTTTAATGAAAATATATGTTTGATTATCATCAATTTTAAACAACTAACGATAATACTACACTGCCTTGATAAGATACCTAATAATCATACTAGCACCAAAGGCAGGAACTTTCACAAAAAACAACACACCAGTTTTTATGGTAGAAGCGCTTTTGATTCTTTATTCGAATCCTCCTCAGCTACTATCACATTATAAAATCTTATTTTATACATTCCATCGAACGCTAACAGAATTCTACATATATTTTTGAAGATTTCGTTGCCATAGCAACACTATTACAAATTATAACTTAATTTATGTAAACACCAGTATTAGTATTTTTCATCGGAATCATTACATGTTAATTAACAAAAACTATAAATAACAAATAATTATTAATAATTAATAACATCAGGCATATATGTCTTAGATATATTACCCTTAGATGTCAAAATAAGCATATACAGCTTAATTAGCATATATTACCCTTAGATGTCAAAATAAGAATAACAATAAAAGATTAAGAAATTAACATATGAGGAAAACATAAATCCGTACAAATTTCTGTAAATAGAAGTAGTTTTCTATGTAATATAATAAACATTTATAAAGTGTCAAAGTTATTTCTTGGTCATGCACCATTTCCATGCATTGCTAATTGTGGAAGGGTCGATTTTATTAATAGGTTTCACATTTTCGTTTCTTTTCTTATAAATTGTCAGCGCCTCTGCAATTTTTCCCTTCCTAGGATCTTCATGTTTTGAAAGTAGTTTTTCATTGTCCCATTCTACCAAAGAATGGGACAATGCAAAACTACTTTTTGCATGGTGTGTTGTTTTTTGTGAAAATTCCTGCCTTTGATGCTAGTATAATTATTAGGCAATTTTAAACATTTAATTTTATTGGAAATTACAAATAATAAAAACAAAATAATGAAGAATCCTATAGAAATAAATAAATTATAAATATTTTATTTATGTTAATTTACTTTATATAGTTTTTTTTTCAAACTTTTGGTTTCCGATCCCGTATCACATGATTGCTAACGACGGAGGCGGAGAACATGGGAAGTAAGTTAACTTTCTATATAATACGTTAGCATATAGGAAAATAACGATAAATAAATAATAGACTTGTGATTGCTAACGATGGAGGCGGAGAACGTGGGAAGTAAGTTAACTTTTAAACTAAATATACGTTAGCATATAGGAAAATAACGATAAATAAATAATAGAGTGCGTTTATGATGGAGAAGGTGGAAGTAAGTTAACTTTTAAACTAAAATATAATTAGGACGGAGAAGGTGCAAGTAAGTTAACTTTTAAACTAAAATATAATACGAAGGCGGAGAACGTGGGAAGTAAGTTAACTTTTAAACTAAAATATAATGCGTATATATAGGAAAATAACGATAAATAAATAATAGAGTGCATAATAAAGTAGGACGGAGACGGAGAACGTGGGAAGTTAAGTAACTTTTAAACTAAAATATAAGGAGAACATGGGAAGTAAGTTAACTTTTAAACTAAAATATAATACGTTAAAATAATAGGAAAATAATGATAAATAATAGAGTGCATAATAAAATAAAAACATAGGAAAATAACGATAAATAAATAATAGAGTGCATAATAAAATAATGGAGAATGTGGAAGTAAGTTAACTTTTAAACTAAAATATAATACGTTAGCATATAAAAAATAACGATAAATAATAGAGTGCATAATAAAATAAAACTAGGACAGGTAAACGATAAAGAAATAATAAAGAGTGCATAATAAAATAAATAGGCCTCAGCAAAGGTCCAAGTTAACCTCCTCACAAGATGAGAACATCCTGTCTCTCCCTGGGAGAAAGGTGAGAGAAGAGGTAAACCTATTTAAGAGGGGACATCAGCCTTGATCCGGGCTTGTTCCACGACATCCGAGTTCGCTTGTTCCCCGATGTTCGCCTGTACTCGACGTCTTCGATTGTCTTCCAAGCCATTTCTTGAAAGGCAAAGTTAAGTAAATAGGCTTGTTCGTCTGCCTCCTCTATTTCCAGACCTGTTGGCCCGGTACCCATCCATACCCGGCTATCCCGACGCTTGGAGCAATAGTTTGCACTGCCAATTCGGCCACCTGCCTTTGGTCCGGTATAGGACAATTGTCTCCTACTTCAAGTCCATCATCCTTCTGTGTGTTCATTTGCTTGTATTTGTGTGTCTTTGAAGGACTAAAGAATATTAAATTTAAGGACTAGAGACTGTATTCCAGATACCTTTCCACGGTTAGGTTATCCAAGAAGTTCACCTTTTGATTTCTCCCAACAAAGAATTATTTGTAACAGATATTTCTCTCTAACTGATGCCACTCATCATTTTATCATGTATAGGAAATCTCTCAAGTAAATTAAGAAAGTTGTTCTTGTTGAATGCGGTATCTAATCGAGTTGCTAAACCCCTCAATTACCTGTCCTTACATGCGTCTCTCACTGCTTCTAAGGCCAATGCCTGTCAATACCATCCCAAGGTCTCACAGTTATTATGATTAAGTTTATGATGTGTGTTATTGTATTGATGTTATTATTAATTAATAAAACAATAAATATAGTAAGTCGATAAATATATATAAATATGAAAATAAAACATTCTAAAATTATACTTCAGGTTGAATGTTTTTTCCTGTCCCAGATTGATCTGAACAGGAAATGGTCAGCCTAAGTATCCATAAACAAAATAATGCTGCTAAAGGAAGAGTATATTCAATTTGTGACAATAATTGATATAGAGAAAAGGAGTCATATAGCATAATGTCAAAATGATTAAAAATTAAAATCTCCGAGTAAAAAATTTTTTATACAGAGATATTTTATAAAATGTAAAATGCTTATGTTCAATTGCTCAAAAAATAAGACTAATGTAACATATTTGGAAATAGATTTTTTTTAAAACAAGTGTGGCCAATTCAAGTTGTTCTGTAGTCATCAGGGAACAATTTTGTTTTTAGGTGTTGAATTATAAAAATCACAAGCTGTACTGAAAAACGTGGCCTGTGAGCTGCAGATTGGCAATGCCTGTTATAAAATGTAAGATATATATCTGGTTCTAAGACATTTATATCTAGTTGTTTGAAGATTTATTTAGAAATTAAAGAATACAATATATTTAATAAAGTACTGGAGTAATTTCTATTTTCTATTATTTTATGTATTTTTTTATTTTTATGTAAAATCAAAGAAAAAAATTTAAGTAGAAAGGGAGGAGTCTTCAAATTTGTAATATCAGTCAAACTTAAGTATAAAGAAAAATTTTGAAGAGGAGAGAGAGGATTGAAAAGTGTTTTGAAATAGTGTGACATAGTTTATGAATGCTCCCCAGGATATCTGTTGACATATGAAATATTAATATGAATGAAAATTTAATTAAAAATTGCAATAAGCAAATAATTTGTATACATTACTTTTTGTATAATTTTAAATATTATTTAATACTTTATTAATATATAATGGTCAGTTAAACAGATAGTAGTGACATTATGATGAATAGACTTGACAATAAAAATGAAGTTTTCTGTACAGTATATAATTTCTTTGTGTGTTTAATACAAGCATTGTTTAATAATTAAATATATATAACTTTTGTTTGAGATATGTAATATGTCTTAATTGTAATAATGTATATAGAACAAACTTAACTTATTTACAAATTCAACATAAAATTCCATTTAAAATAAAAGATCTAATGAAAAAATACAATATTAAGATATGTATAAATTGGTGCTTAACAATATATCATAATTCATGTTAATTGTTTTAGTTAAGTATATTATTCTGTAAAACTTGTAAGAATAACACAGGTAAGGTATCTGTTTCCCTTATTTTAATACTTAGCATCATCTAATGAGATTTAATAGTATAAAATAAAAATTATGCATCTAGGGTCCTAAAAAAGGGTGACATAGCTGACATGCCCATATTAATACTGAACAGTATTTGTATCGTTATTCTAAATATCTTTTTAAAAATGGTCACAAAAAGTCTGTATTTTATAAATTATATAGATTATAATAAAATTTCTTTTAATTGCACTTGCTTGTCTCCACTTATAATAATTGTAACTCTGCCAAAAGAGAACTTTCTGTATTGATTAATTTTTCATTATTGAAGTTTAAAGAAATAGTTTTTCTCTAAAGTTTAGGACTCAGAAACAGGTTATAGTTAGTTATGAAAAAATTATGCAAGAATATATATTACATAGCTCTCCTTTTACTGTTAAATATAGTTTAAGAATATGTTTGTTTATAAATGCTGAATTGATAATGAAAATGTTGACTTATATTAAAACAACTGTAAAGATAAGGAAGGGGATACAATTGATTTTATCTTAAATTAACTTTCTTATCAGATATAATGAAATAAATTAATTATACTGATTATTATCTATGAAAAAATATATATTTAATGCAAAGATACAGTAGAATCTCATTTTAATAAACTAATAGAGGGGAAATAATGTTATTAATGACTAAGTTCATTACTGATTGATATTAAATACCATATAGTTGATATTAAATACATACAGTTGATATTAAAAATACCATACAGTGTATTAAAACTCTATGGCTGCTCTTTTGTATTTAGTATATTGCTGTAGCCATAGAGACTTATTTCACACGTATACACACACACTGTAATAATTACCAGGAAATAAATTAACATTCGCACACACTTTTAGGAACCAATTACAGTGAAACCCCGATTTTGAAACTTTTCGGGGACCGGCCTGAAAAGTCGGAACGGGGAAACACACGAAGCCGGAAACTCTGATGACGTCATAATAAAAAAGTTATATAATTAAAACGTAGGAAGAGGGAAAGTTTTACATTGCAAACAAGTAAAGGGAAAGTTTTACATTGCATGTATAAGAAAATGCTCGGACTTCCGAAAATAGACGTTTAAAGCGGGAAAGTCGTACGATACGGGAACGCACGCGAGGGTTTCACTGTATTTTATAATTTTTTGTATCTGCGTGGTAGTTCCCAGTGCAAAAGTCAAGGGCCTGTATAAATATGCATTTGCTTTAGACTTACCAAAATAATTGTCTTTCGAATATATATACTACTAATAAATCTAGTTATTATAATTCGTAAACATGGCTGCCATTCTCGATATGAAATCATTTTTCAATTTAAAATTAAAAATTCATGTTTACGCAAATAAAATTTCATTCTTATCCTCGACAGGAATATATAAAAAAACTCCTATATGTACATAAAAACACAGCACTTCTTGCAGTAAAGTATCAAACTAAATTATTAGCTTAGTACAAGCGGTCTTTGTGTGCCTGAAGAGGATGTGTAGCACATCGAAAACGTTCGCTTGTTAAGCTAATAAATTTAGTTTGATACTTTACTGCAAGAAGTGCTGTGTTTTCCTTTATTTAAGTAGTCTTAGTTGAAGCAGTTTAATAGTATTGTTTCCTATATATAGTTTATATATAATATAAGGTGGCAAATAAATACGGTATATTATATTAACATATTAGAATTTTAAAAAATAAATCTGTAAATATCATACTCATAATTATCAATATTCAAAATTTAAAAAATGATATTAGATAAAAGGAATATCCAGCCAATCATGTTTCACTATTAACATATATGATATATACATACATACAATTCATTCTTAATTTTTCGCGGCACACCATCAAAGGTTTCGCTGCACAGTGGTTGAGAACCACTGCTGTAAAGTATAGTTTTTTAGGAATGTTAAGTTTGGATGATAAATGTAAATGTACTGTATTTTATTAAATTTAATAAATTCGGATTCATTTCCATTTCTATACTACGTACATTTGAACTGACAGATTTTATAACTGATCAATTTCTGGTAAGCTCAGCCCCTTCAAAGCAGGTGACAAACTTTTTGGAATGAACTGTACATATACGGTACGTATATTATACTGTAAAGTATGCAGTTTTTTAGAAATGTTAAGTTTGAATGCTAATTATAAATACACTGTATTTTATTAAATTTAATAAATTCGGAGTTCATTTTCATTTCTTTACTACACATGTTTTCAATAAACTGCCAAACCTGATTGGCTGCCGAACTCGGTCCCAAGCAGATGGCGGCATCTTATCAGGGTTTGACTGTATAAATACAGAAATATATACTACAAACAGTAGTTTCAGTTGTTTCAGTTCAAAAACCATAATATATATAAACAGTATCAATATACAAATTAATGGAACATCATATTCCAGATATTCCATTTTAGAATAAAATTAAATGCACATTAAATTTGACTAGTTTAGAAAACAAGATTTTTACATCTATTATATATTTATATTTTAAAGCTTTAAAGATGATGCATTGACTATTTTGCATATTATATTATAGTATCTATTTAATGATTGTTGAAGATTATGACAAAATATATTTTCTTATTTTTTGTATGCATTACAATTTTTATAAGTTGTTATTAATAACATACAGGCAATTTCCGACTTATGTAGATCTAATATATATACATCCATCTATATTTATGTATGGCTAATTTTAATTAAGGCAGACCTTAGTGAACCTACTCCTTTCTGAAAAACAAAGTATGGGACTTAAATTAAATCTGGATCTTCAAGAAGTATAAATGATTGCTTTACCATGTGACTTGTGAGCTTATTCTTTAATATAACTGTTTTTAATTTTAAGTCTTTGTAACCCACTAGTACTATATAATGTATGTTTTGATTTACATAAGGTTTTACGGAACATTCCATTTATATAAGTTTTAGAGACTGTCTGTATTTCCATGGTTTCAATTTTTTTCTGTGAGTTGCTTGTTAATAACTTTTTTTTATACTTAATTGTAGGATTGTACCAACCCTTGTTTTTGGTTTATACATTTTTTAATAACTTTAACACATTTAACATTTAAACACATTTTTTAGTCTATTTCAACACAGTGTTCATAAAATCTGTTTGCTAGGCAATTCAAAGTTGTTAGGTCATTGTTTCTTTTACGGTCTTTATTTTCTAGAGGGATCATATATGCATCTGCTTGTTGACCATTATCATATTTATCCTTATCATTTCTTGGGGAGTTATATATTTGTCGCATTTCTTTTTGGAACTAACTTCATTTTTATCTTTGAAGCTACGTTTTTAGCCATCTTCATTTTATACAGTTCAAAAGCCATTGCTATGAATTAGGTATTAAACTGTCTTTCTTGCTTCATTTCTGGGTAGCATTTTCACACTGGCTGCTTTGCATCTTGTTTTTTACTATTTATTTCATAGATTTTGCATATACTTATATGTATAGCCATGTTTTTACCAGTTTTTAAGATTATGGCATATTCTTTTTTTCTTTCTCCAGCCTGCAATATATAAAAATTTTTTAAAATAAGCATTAAATGTTGTTCTCTTTGTTTTTGAATTGAGTCTACTAATCATGCCAGTAATAGAGTAAGTAGCAGTAACATATTCTCTTCTTTCTATTCATAATGATATATCTAAGAAATGTATTTCTATGAAGCTTTTTTGGTATAGGTTTAAGGTTAAGCCCATATTGATTTAGGGAGGCTTATCTTCCCAGGCTATAAATGTGTCATTGGCATATCTTATATAGCATTTGATTATAAGCTCGTATTTACTTACAAGTTAGTGGTAGAGTGAAGGAGGATTTATGATAGGTGGCCTAATGAAATATATACTATCAATATACACTGTTTGCTTATACTATTGTTTTTCAAAAACAAAATACAATTCATAATAGATTATATTAAACAACCTCAAGGGAACTTTAATCCAAATAATCCTGATTAATCTACCTTAATTAATCCCTTGATTTATAACAGACTTTTAATGATTTTGAAATATTTTAAACTAATTTAAATTATTTCAAAATCATTAATTTTGAAATAATTTAAATTAGTTTTAAATTAGTTTAAAATTAATTTAATAAATTTATAGGTTTTTTGTTTTCGTATTTTTGTCCATTTATTGTCTAGGCTTTGAGTTAGATCTCTATCCAGCATTTCTGCCCCAGTTTCACTTATATATTCTTTTAGGTGCTGGTTATATATCTCTTCTTTTACAAATACTATTTTCTTTGATTTTTCTTCTGTTGTTACTGTAATACCGTTGGATAGAGTCTAACGGTATTACAGTAACAAGAGAAGAAAAATCAAAGAAAATAGTATTTGTAAAAGAAGAGATATATAACCAGCACCTAAAAGAATATATAAGTGAAACTGGGGCAGAAATGCTGGATAGAGATCTAACTCAAAGCCTAGACAATAAATGGACAAAAATACGAAAACAAAAAACCTGCCAGACTTCCTCAGAACCAAGAAAATACCAAACCCTGTGTGTCTGAGGTTATTTGCATATGTCAAGATGCATAAATCGCCCATCACTTATAGACCGATTGTCGAAAAGTATCGGTCACCTTTATACAACCTTGAGAAAACAATGGCTTGATGGATAAACAACAAACTTGCTAATTATGATTTTGTAGTCAACTCTACAACAGGATTTATTAGAAAGCTTAAAGACCTACAGCTTAGAGAAGGAGAAACTTTTGTAACCTGTGATTTCAAAAAATTATATTCCTTGTTGAACATTGCCCCAGTAACCCTCTGTTTTTACAGATTCCTCCTAACAAATCTACAGCCTGAGCTACTGAACCCAGTACTATGCAGAGACCTAGCCGACCTCCTATGCAATAATTATTATTTTACTTCATTGTCGAAAAATGTCGGTCACCTTTATACAACCTTGAGAAAACAATGGCCAATGGATAAACAACAAACTTGCTAATTATGATTTTGTAATCAACTCTACAACAGGATTTATTCGAAAGCTTAAAGACCTACAGCTTAGAGGAGTAGAAACTTTTGTAACCTGTGATTTCGAAAAATTATATCCCTTGTTGAACATCACCCCAGTAACCCTCTGTTTTTACAGATTCCTCCTAACAAATCTACAGCCTGAGCAACCGAACCCAGTACTATGCAGAGACCTAGCTGACCTCCTGTGCAATAATTCTTATTTTACTTTCAGGGGTAAATATTACCGACAGATAAGAGGTGTGCCGATTGGGAGCCCCCTCACAGGGCAATTAGCAGAAATCGTAATATGCTCCCTGGAGGAAACAAAACTATGATCACTACTGTTAGCAGCCCACCTGTATCTTTGCTGCATCGATGTTATCTTCGTAGTATCACCTTGCAGACCAATTAGCAGAAATTCTAATATGCTCCCTGGAGGAAACAAAATTATGACCACTACTGTTAGTAGACCACATGTATCTCCGCTACATCGATGTTATCTTCGTAGTATGGAAGAACATGGACTATTCAGAAGATCTAATCCAAACGTTCTCAGATGCTGCTTATGGCTTGAAACTAACTCTGGACCAGAGAGGAAAAGAAACAATACATTTCCTGGACGTAAATATCGAGATGGGGAGGCAACTTTCGCACAACCATTTATAGGAAACCAGGGGCGACCCCCCCCCTAATAATCCCAAAATGGTCTAATGACTCTTGGAGGTATAAGAAGGCAGTGCTGAAAGCATATATATCAATAGAGCCAACACCCATTGCAGCAATAGTATCCTAAGAGATAAAGAAATTAGAAACGTAATCAAAATAGCAATCAAGCATGGGTATACAGAAGCATTTGTAAGAAAACTAGAATTACTAGAACTATTGAAAGAGAGCAATCAGAATAACACAATTAACAACCAAACAGAGCAATCCCCCCTCGACATAAATATCGAGATAGGGGAGACAACCTTGTGCACAACCATTTATAGGAAACCAGGGGCAACCCCCCCTAATAATTCCAAAATGGTCTAACGACGCTTGGAGGTATAAGAAGGCAGCACTGAAAGCATATATCAACAGAGCCAACACCCACTGCAGCAATAGTATCAAAGTTTATCATCAACTAGAGAACTGCCTGGAATCCAAAGGTTAAGGTTCAATATTTTCAGCAGCACCAACCAGCAGTCAAGAAAATACAAGCTTTATTAATTAAACATAAAAACGTTTTCGGTATATTTCTTATACCATCCTCAGTTACATTTTAGAATACAACAGTTTTTAAACAAACATTCCAAAATAGAAATCTTTGAAATATTATATGATTACAATATGATTTGAAATATTATATGAAAGATTAAATATTAAATTTAATCTTTGAAAGATGTAATGACGTTCTATTTTGGAATGTTTGTTTAAAAACTGTTGTATTCTAAAATGTAACTGAGGATGGTATAAGAAATATACCGAAAACGTTTTTATGTTTATTTAATAAAGCTTGTTTTTTCTTGACTGCTGGTTGGTGCTGTTGAAAATATTGAACCTTAGCAATAGTATCCTAAGAGATAAAGAAATTAGAAATGTAATTGAAATAGCAATCAAGCATGGGTATACAGAGGCGTTTGTAAGAAAACTATTGAAAGAGAGCAATCAGAATAACACAATTAACAACCAAACAGAACAATCCCCCTCCAGAACCAAGGGGGTTACCAATATATACGAGGTAATACCAGAAGCAATGAGAACTTCAAAAACTGTCAAAAAATAATAGAGAAGACAAAAAAGAAGCCAGCATATAAAAGAAGAAGAACAATCTTTGAAGCATTAAGAAACGTTAAAGACAATTACAGTAAAGAAGAAAGCTCAGGAATTTATAAAATACCGCTTCGGAACAACGATGAAAGTAGGGAGGAAATATATATAGGTGCTACCGCAAGAAATCTAAGAGACAGAGTAAAAGAGCATAAACAAAATATCAGCACAGGAAACCTAACAACAGCTCTTTCAAGACAGGCATGCGAAGCAAACGTTATGATAAAATGGGAGGAGGCTGAGGTTATTAGGACAATAGCACACCCAAATGAGTTGTATACAACGGAGAAATTAGTCATTTACGAGAAGAGTAGGCACAAAAACATAGTAAACGAGAGAGATAAGGAAGGGCTCCCCCAGCCTGGAAATATGCCCTAACTAACTGAAAAGAAAAGCACTTTAGAAAAAACGTATTGAACGACTCCTAATTTTGACCTTATAATTTTATTTATTTTTTGTTTAGTTTTGTTTTTTATTTTCTTAACTGTAATGAAATAATTTTTTAGCGGTATTCCTAAAACATAAATAGACATTTCTATGTTTGTAAATTTGATCTGTTCTAAAAAAAGAACAGAAACGGAACTCCTCAGTTGTTCCTTAACATATATTGTTAGAATATAAGAATGATCTGTGAGTTTGATAATGGCCTTTAAAAAAGGGCCGAAAGCATTCCTCTAAGTTAAGTTTTAATGAATAAAGACTTTTTTGGACTGCTCACAAGTGCTATTATTTCGTTTATTATATTATAGAATAACCAATTTCTTTAATATAACTAAAAATAGTTGAATTGTATACATAGTAATTAATTCATACCTAACTGAACCAGAAAAGAGAACTATATCTTGAGGAATAATTGACAGTCTTGATCTTAAGATATCTAATGGTATTTGTGTAATATCTACACCATCAATATAAATATTACCATCAGCTATTACCAACATCCGGAATATAGCCATAACTAATGATGATTTACCACTTCCTGTACGACCACATATTCCTACCTATAAATAAAAGCATATCTAAATACAAATAACTGATAAATAAATTGGTTAGAGAATTTCTTTAAAAATGCATTTTTAATGTATATTAATGCAAAATTATAAAAAAATTAATTTTTTTTTGGAACAAGGCCAATAAAAAAATAAATTGTGATGATAATTTTATATTTATTATTATTATATTTTTACCTTTTCTCCTGATGAGAAGGTTAGGGTTATATTTCTTAACACTGGATCTAATTTTTCATCATATTTCAATGTTACATTTTCAAATATTATCTGGCCCTTATTAGGCCAATCTTTTAACCATTCTATAAGTTCTTCTAATTAAAAAATATATTCATTTTTTTAATAAATTCAACATATAACAAATTACAGAACTGTAATTTCTTGTTCTTTTTAATACTGTTAGAGCTGTGAGGAAGTTAACTTGGACCTGTCCTATTTTTATTTTATTATGCACTCTATTATTTATTTATCGTTATTTTCCTATATGCTAACATATTATATTTTAGTTTAAAAGTTAACTTACTTCCCACGTTCTCCGCCTCCGTCGTTGGCAATCACGTG
>AYEL01087014.1:0-20701 GCA_000484575.1 Olivierus martensii
TCGGAAAAATGTCAAAAACGACATTAGATGTTCACGAAAAGATTTTAATTTGTGAATATAAAAATAAAAATCCTTTTGCTACTCAGCAATTTAAAAATAAAAATCCTTCTGCTACTCAGCAATTTATTTCTGATCATCTTTAATTAAATGAAATAATGTCATTCTAGTCTATACATGTTTTCTCACATGTTACCATAAACCCTCCATAAACCGCCACCCTCCTTTACCGCCAGTGAAGACCTTCGAACCGATGGTGGCGGCTTAAAGAGGTTTGACTGTATATATTCAAATCTTAATTTTGGAAAATGATAATACAGATAACAGTTAAGTAAGCATTCAACATACTGTACTGTATTATTGAAAAATCAAAAAAATGTAAAGATTATAATAAATGCTCCAAGAATTGTCCATTTTTTTTGTCAACAAATGATACCAGACTCTATTCTGGAAGAATACTATGTGGCAGATTGAAACAAGCCCTTTCACAGGCTGCCCACCCCTGCAGAAGGGTCAGCCAGATTGTAAAGGATGGGGATAGACGGGCCAGGCCCGGACCCCATGATAAATATTTTCAAGGGGTGGGACAGAGGCTCGAACCCGGGTCCTCCAGAGTGGAAAGCCGAAGCGTTTCCACTCTTGAAAATATTTGTCATGGGGTCCCCTTTGATTTGGCGATAGGCTTTCAGTCAGAATGAATTCCATTGAAAATAGTTTACTACTTTGATGCCTCTCAGCATATCAAATCATCATTAAAATTTATATCCTCTCTTTTTCACTTAAATTGGCCATTTTAAACAATAATTGTTGTATAGATACTGTAAAGAGTAATGATGAACTGTAGAGACATTAGTATGAGATAAAGTACACAAAAATTAATGAAAACCATAAAAATCAGTGTAATTTAATATTCAAACAAGAACACAATGTTTTTTGAGAATAGTGTACCATTGCCGGCCATGTGGAAGATTAGCATTGATCGCAGTGAATCATTGCCATTAATGTTTCGGTAAAGTCAACATGGGTCTTTTTGAGGTTTTCGTAAAAGATAAGAAAGGCATATGCTATATCATTGAATTCAGGATGAAATACTCGTTTCAAATATGGTCAAATTGACCCCTAGTGCCATTTAAAAAATGTGAAGTTTGTCTTGGATCTCGAAAAAAATGATGATATGAAGTTGAAAAATATACAGATAGTAGGACATAAATCCTCCTAACATCATGCCAAATTTCAAAGAATTCTGATAAACCGTTTTCAAAATATTTAGCCGTTACCATACATTTTAGCCACCTTGTATATATATGTAGTATGTACAGTGTGATTCAAAAAAGTTGTGCCAAAATTTAGACTTCTAGAGGATAAAATTCTGAGTAAAAAAGTTTAGTCATGTTTTTTTGATTTGATGCTCTGTTTAAAAGATATAATGCATGAAAATTTTGTGTTGTCATTTCTGTTTTGATACATGAGAGAGAAGAAATATTGAAAAAATTAAATACTGAAATGAAGTTTATTGGTTTAAATAAAAAAATTGTAAAATAATGTGACTTTAATTAATTAATAATGCTAGATGAAATGTTCGATGTTTGCAAAAATGACTTTGGATGGACATCTGTTGTGCAGAAAAGTTCTCCTGTACAGACCTTCTGCCACTCTACTATTCCCATTGTTGCACCCATAAATGAGATGCTTATCTGCCAATTCTGCATAAGAATAATGATCCATAACACACACACATAAAGACTGTAGTAAGCAATATACAACTACCAAACCAGGAAGAGTTAGCAATTTAACATTCAAAAATGATTATGTTCAAAAATAAATGCTGCATTTGTGAAACAATTATGTTTCATTTAAATAATAGGTCATCACTGATTTAATAAACAATCTCGATGCTCTAATTTTTTTAGGATAGTTTTTAAGTAGATTAAATTTATAGAAGATTTTTAAAATGCAAATGAACATATTTTTAAAATATTTTTTGATTGAATCAGAAATGATGTCACAAAACTTTCACATGTCAAATCTTTTAAATGAAGCCTCAAATCAAAAAACATGACTAGACTTTTTTACTCAGAATTTTATTCCTAGAAGTCTGTGAATTTTGGCACAACCTTTTTGAATCACCCTGTGTATTAAGGTGTCCCTTATATGACCAAAAAAAATTTTTTTTTTAATTTCAAAACTGACTTTGGATGGACATCTGTTGTGCAGAAAAGTTCTCCTGTACAGACCTTCTGCCACTCTACTATTCCCATTGTTGCACCCATAAATGAGATGCTTATCTGCCAATTCTGCATAAGAATAATGATCCATAACACACACACATAAAGACTGTAGTAAGCAATATACAACTACCAAACCTAGTTAGCAATTTAACATTCAAAAATGATTATGTTCAAAAATAAATGCTGCATTTGTGAAACCCATAGTGTACTACTACCAACACATGCCCTGATCTGTTTCAGAATGGTCTGTTGTTGTTTCAGACACTCAGAAGGTGTATTGGTTTTGGTAGAGTTGCCCACAATACATTGTGGTTACCTCATGATGGCCATGAAGCAAAATAATGTTGAGCGTCAGTGTTTGGTCATTTGGAACTGGCCACAATGCATTGTGGCTGTTTTTTTGGTCATTTTGCGATTTTGGTGTTTGAGTGTCTCCTATCCATGCATCCATGCATGATTAACATGCATAGTTGATTGCTGCTTTTTTTATATTTCATTAATCCTTAGATCAAACAGGGATAAAGGTGAGGAAGTATGTGGGTTATTATAAAAAGACTAAATTACAAATCCTGTTAACTCCTTGAGTGTCAGACGTTTCAATTTCTACCTATAATCACATGCTGGTGATTGATTAAAATTAAACCTAATTAATATGCAAACTCTTGCCTAATTTTTGACAAAGTCTTTTGAAATTTTCAACATTTATAGCATATTTTGTCCTCTTTCTAACAATATAAGCATTTTAAATTTCAATATGGTTTTATAGTCCTTCTTTGCTTTTAAATATTCTTCTTTGAAGAATGGATCTTGTTTGCCTAACTGGAATGCAGAAATCTTAAAATGCTTCTCTTTTAAGATTTCTACATTCTCAGTCAAACCAGAGTTTGTGCCAGTTTTTCTTTTTGATTTGTATACAACAGGCAGTAATGAGGTACTTGTTTAAGATGTCCATGGCTGTTGATATTTCATTTTTATCTGAAATGTTGTTGAGTTTATTTTTCAGATATGTAATATTTACATTTTCAGTTGATATAGTCTTTGGTGCTTTTGGTTTTATCTAATTTGACTTATTTATAATCACATTTGGATGGGATTTCAATTCAATTGAGATTCCAAGATGTTTTCTGATAAGGTTTTGTTGTATTTCGATTTTTGATTTGAAGGTGGGAGGGTGCTCTTTGAAATACAACTACCTAAACTTTTAAAATCTATACAATTACCTCCTCTGTGGTCAATATAAGTGAGGTCAGCTGGGTTGTTTAACAGTAAAAAGAAATTCAATAAGGCCATCTCCTTTATGATTAGACAGATGTACTCTACAGTTGAAATCACCAGCTATTATTATATATTTTGAGTTTGAGTTTATGATATGATAGTCAGTCTATAAGGTTAAAGAGTATAATACTTAAGTCTGTGTCTGGGTTGTAATAAGTAAGGATTACAATGCTGATAAGTATATTCAGAATAAGTAAATAAAACTCAGCACTAAATAGCAAGTATAAATTTTTTAATATGGTTTAACATTTTCAAGCCATATTAGGCTCCTCTTCAGTACTATACATTAAGCAAATACCAGGCATTAAGCAAATACCATACATTAAGCAAATAGGTATTTGCTTAATGTATGATACTAAAGAGGAGCCTAATATGGCTCGAAAACGTTATACCATATTAAAAAATTTATACTTGCTATTTAGTGCTGAGTTTTATATACTTATTTAGGAAAGTAAGCAAGTAGTTTTCTTTAATTTAGTATATTCAGAATAATGTGGTTTCTTGCTGATTATTAATTTCAGCTCTAAATTTGGCTTACAAGATATTAATAAACTGCCAATAAATCTTTGCTAGTTATATTTTTCAGCTAGATTTTCAAAAACTTAGAATCCATTAGGTGTCATATTTCTCCAATTAAATGTTCTGATGAGATTGCAGTAGTGCAGAAGCAGAGAGATGCAGAGAAGAAACATGTCTGCAGAAAATAACACATCTGAAGAATTTAGATGGTTAAATGCAAAAATAATTCCTTCAATATTCCAAAAAAATGTGAATATTAATGATCCTTAATATTAATGATCCTTCAATATTCTTTTTATTATTATTATTATTATTATTGATTCTTTCAATATTCCAAAAAAAAATGTGAATATTATTGATTCTTTGACAATCAAGCTGTCATTGTCAAGGAATTGATAATATTCACATTTCAATTGTCAAAAAATCAATAATAATCACATTTCTGCCTTTATTTTGATTGTTATTAGTAGTATTTCTTTGTTTACAGCCACTGTGTGTATGACAAGTTGTACACTTTAGGCCTAATGATTTCACTTTTTCAAAACATTATTGAGTAATAATTCTCTCTTATTAAAATTGTTGATATTGATTAAGAAGGACTTACTTTATTTAAAAGCAGTTTTGTTTGGTGGAATAAAATGGTTATAATAAGTGAAGTTGTAGAAATATCTGGAGATATATAGATTGGTTGCCATGATACTAGTGCCAACATTGTCACAGGATGTTTACCTAAATTTTTCTGAAATTGAAACAAAAAATGAATGATTAATATATGTTTTAGTTTATTTTAATAGAATTAACCAATTCTTTTTTATTATATATAATATTTTTCAACTTTTGGCATTTTATCACTGGTCATATGAAAAATTTGATTTTTACTTAAAATTTCAAAAATACCATTTATCTCATCTCAAAATTGGAAAAACTTTAATATATTAGATTAATAAATCAACAAGATGGGATAAAAAAAATCAAATTCTATCAAGCAGTTCAATTATAAATAATATTTGTTTGCACATAACTTTAAAAAAATATTTTGGCAACTGAAAAAATTTAAGAATCAATATCAAAAGTGGATATTTTTATGAAATCAACATGAAAAAATGATTTGAAATAAGTTAGATTAATAAAATCAGGATTAAATTTTTTAATTCTTTTTTATTGTTTTTTTATTTTGTTTTGACATCTAAACATGACACACACACACACACACACACACACACACACACACACACACACACAGCACACACACACACACACACACACACACACACACACACACACACACACCAGGCTCTTGTAAAAAACAATATACGTATTGTCTGTCCACGAAAGCCGCGCCTAGCTAAGGTGGATTTGTCATGATATCTATTCACAGTAAAAGCACTCAAGAGGTTAATGATATAATAATAAAATAAAGCGTATGCAGGAAGGATTCTAATGAAAAAATATTCTCCACAAATATCCTGCTGCACTGGGCAGTTTAAATATATATAGTTTCAAAACATATTAAAATTTAATCATTCTCTTTCTAATTGATTTAGAATAGATAAACAATTAGAAATGAGATATCTGTAACATTTAAAAAAATATGTTAAATTAACCCTATAAATTTTAATTCTGGCAACATATAAATAATTTTCTTTTCAATATTTTTGTGTTGGGATTAGGGATTCCTTATTGTAATATAAAAAGACTAGAAATTTTATAATTAATTAAATCATAAATTTATTTTACAGTAGTTAATTAAGAAATATATTTATAATACAAACTAAAAATAACAAAGAAAATAGAAAAATAAAATATGCTTAAGAAAGTTCTATTATTTTTATGATTTCTATTATTTGTTTAGTATATTACTATATTTTTAGATTATCTGAATTGCGGGCACAAAAACAGAAATTATCAAGGCAAGTACGAGATAAAGAAGAAGAATTTGAAACAGTTATGCAAAAAATTGATAATTTACGACAAGATCTCAGAAAAGCAGACAAATTAAGACGAGAAGTAAATTACTTTTTCATCATCAACTTTAAAATTTTCATGTAAATAAATTCAAAATGTTTTATAGTTAGAAGGAAGAATGGAAGAAGCACAAACTGAAGCTACCAAAGAAAGAAGGTTAAGAGAACGAAGTGAGGAATACGCACATCATTTAGAAGAAGAAATGGAAGCTTTAAAACAACGCCAAATTGGACGTTCTACGAGCCCAGTGCATTTGGAAGCAGTTCAAGAAGCTAGCCGGTATAGTTTCTGAAATTTCTCTATTACTAATATCTGTTTTTATAATTAAACAAATAGCAAACAAGTTCTTACAAACAGAAATATTTTCTTTTATATGAAATGTTTTCAGCTTACATCACAATCATCATCAGCATAGCTAAAAATATAAATAAATATTATATTTAAAAATTCTCTTCTTAACATTTTATTACAATAATTCAATCTATCAAAATTTTCACATTTCCTTACATTAGTAATTTACTAATATATTTATCATCTCTGACTTCAATTGATTAAGGTCTGATGGCATATAGACACACTATGGAAGTGAAACAAAAACAATAAAAAAAACACAATTAAAAAAATTCAATCCTGAATTACTTAGTGCAGCTATTGCAGAGTGGATTTTTGCATTTATTTAGTGAAATGTGTGCCTTTGATGATGGGTTCTAAATTTTTCGATTGTTGAAATTTGTTTTCAGATTTCATTTTAAAGATAGAAAATTTATATTGGTTGCATTAGAATTTGGATTATTTTTCATCGATTCTTCTTTCTATACTATTATATTTTAGTAATCTTATTTCAGTTCTGGGATGAGATAAATTTATTTTTGAAATTTTAAGTGAAACATGATATTTTTCTATAATGAGCTTAAAATTTGTAATACTGAAAAAATATTGCCAATAATACAAAAATTTTGATTAATTCTGTTAAAATAAAGAAATATTGTTATTAATTTGTTCAGTGTATTTTTATTGATAATTAACTAAAATATAAAAAATTCTTAATGTAAACAACCCCAGGGTATAAAAAAAGGCATGGCACTTTTATTATTTTAAGGCAGCCAGTTGTCTCATGGAAATTACATTATGAAGAAGTTAACTCTGACCTATCCTATTATTATTTTAATATGCTCTTTAAATTTTCAAGAAACTTAAAACTGCGTATTATCACTCTCAATAAATCCAACCTTATCATAGCACAAAATAGCAATGAAGTAAAACAATGTTTATTAAAAGACGGTAAAAATGCTTTCGGTATGCTATGATACCATCTTCAGTTACAAAACTTATTACTCAGTAGAACAATTTTTAAACAAAGTTCTGGAACAATGTAACAGCTGTTTTTTAAATTGGTCTATCCAGAAATATTTACATAAATACTGATACGGATGAAAAATCTCTAAAGATACAAGACAAACAATAGTAAATATAATGAATACAATAAAATAAATCAAGCCAATTGTTTCCAATCCGCTTAAGGTAATCATAATAGACCATCTTGCTAATAACGGATAGGTAAAATACAAAAATTATTAAATTCTTGTTTATTGTATTTTACCTATCCGTTATTAGCAAGATGGTCTATTATGATAACCCTAAGCGGATCAGAAACACTTGGCTTGTTTTATTTTATTATATTGTATTCATTATATTTACTATTGTTTGTCTTGTATCTTTAGAGATTTTTCATCCGTATCAGTATTTATGTAAATATTTCTGGATAGACCAATTTAAAAAACAGCTGTTACATCAAACACAAAAATCAGCACTATTTTGCAGTAGAGAGAACTTTTATTTTTAAAAATTTTGCTAACGTTTTTGGTTCTACACCATCGTCAGGCAACATACGAAATTACAACGGAATTCTAAAATAGAAGGTTAGAAACTGTTGCTAAGGTTACAACAGAACATTGGAACACATTCATATACTGCATCATCTTTCTTTTAAATTTAAAACCAGCATGGATTAAGAAAACCTATTAAATAAAATTTAGAAATACAAAAACAACCAAAATTGTGGTTCTAACTGTTACACGGTGAACCCTTAACATTCAAAGTTAATAAATATTAGATTTTTGACTTATGTAGTTTCAGAGATGCACAGGTGTGCAAGTCTTTTACTTTTTGTTAAATTTCCATAAAATACTAATGAAAAATTTAATAAATAATATTCAATTATAAACAACAAACAAACAGGGGATAAATTAAATATTCTTTAAAAATCAAGTTTTTGAATATTTTATAACTTTTTAAACATAAGTTATTTTGATTTAGTCTAAAATCAATAATTTTTAGCTATCACAATAAACGAGCTTTAAAAATTCGTCAATTATTATTTTATTAATATGCAGAATTTATAAATTATAAAATTAAGATTACTTGCACTACTATATTTATAAATGATATATTTGTTTGTTTAAACTATTTTCCTTAACTATTATTAATAAAGTTTTAGAACTAAAGAACCAGTAAAACCAAGAGTAAGCACAGTAATGAAATCCCGCAATGCTTCATGCCCTCCAATTCTTAAAACATATCACTTATTGGTACTACATTAATATTTACTCTTAATCTAAAAACAGATTGATTAGTTAAATTTTTCAATCATTTGTAGAGTCATCAATATTTGAAGCAAGATTCTTCAGCTTCATGCAACTAAATGTTACAGTTAACTTATTAGTAACCATAACCAGCGACAGAAGCCCCCTAACCTCAGCAATACCCTGGAAAAAGTTGAGAACATCCACCACAGTAGCAGTATATGGTAGACCGCGTAGAATTACCATAGTCGGACCAGTGTGTGGATAGTAAGTTGTTGGTGATACAGGAGGACTTGGATATGGCCAATAAAAGATCGGTGTATAGTAGGTGGGCACACGTGGCGTAAGAGGTGCTAAAGTTGGAAGCACCTGAGCTGATTGTACATAAGGATAAGTTCCATAGGCGGAGGGAAGTACAGCTCCACTCGTAGACGTTAGAAGACCACCTATAGAGAGGAATGATATAATGTACAAGTTTTATAATTTAACGCAATATTTGTATCTAGGCCGTGTGTTTAAAATTTGGTCAGTTTACGTATATATTTACCTGATGCAAATAAAGGTCTTTGTACAGGTATGCCTCCAGTCAATACTAGATTCATATCATCAACAGAACACTGAAATACTTCGATATATCGCTGCTTCTTACCAAAAACCATATAACGATGATGACGCTGTTGCGCAGCGATATATGCAGAATGTTCAGAATCCATTTGAATAAATGCTTCGCCCGATGGTTGACCCTAGGATTTGTTTTATTTCCATTACATAAACTGATATCTTTGAAACATTTTATTTTAACAATACGTACCTGGGCATTATACACCATGTGAACACCTTGGAAGACAATATTTTTGGCATATTCTCCTAAAAATTCTAGAATATGTTCAACTTGAGCTTCATAAGGAAGACCTCTTAATCGGATACAATCCCTTCGAGATCCAGAAGGGAGCAATTGTTGAGGCAATAAAGGTACTTGAGGAAGATTGGCAATTAATGGCTGAGGTTGGTCATAATTTTGAGGATCTAAACTTCTGTTTAATACCTAAAAGAATCAAAAGTTAATATTATAAAATGTGTAACTATTTTATATATAAAATGCGTAGAAGTTCAGAAACGGAAAAAGAATTTAAAGAAAAGAGACGTATCTGAAAGATTTGTAGAGCAGCCGTGATGCTTCGAAGAATTCCTAAAGAAACGAGAAGTGGATTACAACTAGGCATAAAGATTTGGGTTAATTATGAATTGAAATACAAAAGCTACATCTCAAGGGAAAAGTTATGATTTTTTCAATGATAAAAGCCAATAAACATCAAATTAAAGAAGTTTCCATAGAACAGGTTAATATATAAAAATTCAGAAGTAGGGTTACCAATATATTACGTTTTTATTCCGAAGAAGCAACTGTATCTTTATATAATATTTTTATACGCTGTGTAGAAAATTTTAATCATTCGTGTTTCAACAAACAACGTGACAAAAGCGTATCTAATTTTTTTTTTTTATAGTAGCATTGATTTTTCCTAGTAATTAGTAAACATTTACCTAATTCAAAATATAAATGACTGCCATTTTAAATAATGATATCACGACAGATGGCACCATAGTAGTAGAAAATGCTATTTTTGAAATGTGGGGGTGGCAAGTGGTCCAGTACAAAACGAGATTTCTCTAAATTGTGATATGTAAGAAAAGTTTAACATACGATACAGTGTAATTAATTAAAAATAATAATAATAATTGAGTTTAAAAGAAAAATGAATAATATGAGCAATTTAGTTGTTATATATATATATTTACTTATATTCGGAATATTTATCGCACTTGTAACACAAGAAATATCAACATATATAACGATTTCGGATATTGGGGATATTGGAACCCTACATCAAAGAGACATAATCAGAAAGACTGAAGATTAGTAATTTAGTTAACAATTATTTATTAAGTTAAGAACTGCGAGAATTTAAATTTATTCACAATAAATACGCGTGCAAGAAGTAATTAGCTAATAACTTTCAACAATGTTAACCATACTAAAGTCTAAAAAAAAGATTATTAGTAGTTTTAATCAATTTTGTAGCCATGAGGGTTAAAACAACTGAAATATTCGCTAGAGGTCGTTTCACAACTTCGGCAAGACAACGAACGTGAACAGGTTGAACTGGGTCCAATACCTGTTTGTCTACGTTCCAGCACCGAGCTGACCCTTCCAGTGACACTCGAGCAAAATAAAACGTTTAAAAATTTAAATAACAACGTACTTTAAAATAATTATCGATTCTTACCGTGGGATTTTTTCTACCATTTTTTTCATCGTTTAATCATTTGGGAAGAAGTATTTCATTTCTTTATACGTCAAACACAGAAATGTTGTTAACAGCCTCTGTCCACGCATCGCTGCTCCAATGTCTAGACGAAAATTTGCCTGAAGGTGGCAAAGGTCGGTGTTATCACTAAACCTGGACTACAGTCCGACTTAAAGGTCAATTAAAATGGTCAAGCAGCTGCTAGTCCATTTATTCAATATTCGTCAAGGAAATCCTACATTTATCATTTACGAATGATATTTCTCATTTATGTAATTAATTTTACTTCGGGATAGGATTTTTAAAGATTCCTTTATAGCTAATTTCTAAAGCAAACACAATATATCCTTATACAGCATATCATTTATTCTCTTCGTGGGAAAATATATTTACATTAGGCATTGTTAAAGATAAAAACTGAGGCACCTTCTACTTGTTTAATCTGGTGTGTCAATAGGATGAGTCCATTAATTTCAGCTGTTTCTATTCCACAAACTAGTTAATGTATAAGTGGGACATGAGACAAATAGCGACCGATGAATTTGTGACCTCAGATCAAATAAATAGATATCTTCATCATGAAAAAATTCTATCAAATAAGTTATTTCTATTACTTCATATGCACGAAGATCGTAATTCGTGATATTTAATTTCTTAAGTTTGTTATCAGATTTGATCTTTTAATCCTTCGTATAAAAATTATATAGCTAGGTTAACCTATTATTTATAATAAAAGTGAATTTGCCGTTCAGATAAATTTAAAACAATTACGCTAAAGCCTGAAAATGCATTATCCCCACCATTGGCAAAATAGTATAGTCGTTGAATAACGGCAAATGATTTTTCGGTAATATTGAATTATTATTTTTCCTATATTTCTCAACACTATATCAAATATCAATTATAATTGGAAATTCTCTTTGATTGGAACCATTATTTTGAAAAATCTCCAGTTTTATGATAAATATTTACCTGTTGAACTTCAGCTGTAGTACTTCTAAACAACTCGATGTAACGCGATCCTATTACTTGCCGATGCTTTTGCAACGCTTTTCCAGCCATTTCTTCTGTCTCAAAAAGGACAAAAGCATCTCCAGTAGCTCTACCATCTGGTTTTCGAACAAATAATACTCCCTCTTCCGAATCCATAACTTGACAGACAATATCTCCGGTAGAGAAAAATTCAATCTGTAATATAGAAAGTTCATTAAAAACCAACATATATATATATACATACAAGGTATGCAAAAGAAAACTGTTTGAAATTACCACTTGTTGAGGAGTACAATCGTAAGGTAATCCCCTCATTCGGACGATAACTTGACCTCCTCTGGACAGAAACGTTTGAGCTTCATGGTTGCTTCCTTCAACAAAATCCGACGATAAATGTTTAATATTACAACTGGATAATATTTCCATAACTATATAAATTTGTAAATTAATCTTTGTCATATTTAGAAAAATTTAACTTCACATTTAAAACAAATAGGCTACGAATTATTCATTTCAGACTAGATTTTAGATTACTTCAGATTCAAAATGGAGAAAGATTCTCAGATAAAACAAAATATTGTATTGAACTTTAATAATTTTTGTAATTGAGAAATTTCATACATCTCGAATACAGAACATATGAAATTTTTGTCACAACTGAACGAAGCTTGTGTGTAACAGTACGAAATAAAAAAAATAAAATTGGAAATTTTCTACAAGCATTCCTATCAGTTGTTGACATAAACCGATTAATTCGATAAGGTAAAGTTATCGAATGCTGTAAAATGATTCATCAAATTTAATAAAATCATGTCCGGAACTCACCTCCAGCCACATTGACGAAATCTTCTCCGGTAGCACGATAAACTTCAATATAACGTTGACCAATATGATGTTTATGACGTTTGAGACCCATATCCCGATGTTCTTGATTGACGAAACGAACCAAGGCTTCACCGTTTCTCCTGCCTTGGGGACTAAGGCATAGAGCCACGCCACCCCTACGAGAAACATGTGTTCTAGACATTAGAAGCCAACTTCACCATCGACGAGTGCCAAGTCCACCACACCGACGCTGATAACCACCCCCTGCCGGACCCTGAACCCAGGTAAATGATTACAGGTACAGTATATACTAACAATAGATCACGTGGCTTTTTTACTTATAATCTCGACGAATGAGTGTTAAGCTTTATCACGGCTCAAAACGAATCCTAATCTGATTAGTCAATCTGTACAGATTAGGGTCGATGGAAGTATTATGTTGACAATATTTAACGCAAATTAGGCCTATCGCTCGGTGTGGAGAACTCTTGGGAGAACTTTATAATATAGAAAGTTGCATTTACACAGTTAGATATTTAAATTCAATACCTGACAATATTCAATCCTCGGAAAAATTTGGCGATGTCCTGATCAGATGATTGCCACGGGAGTCCGCGAGCTCGTACCACCGTATTGCTGTCAACTATTTCATTTTTTGAGCTATAAAATTAAAATATAATTATTATACTGATAAATGATGTAATTGATAAACAATAATAATCGATTTTTTAATCGTGATATAAGAAACTTGGACGAGATATAGAATTGAAGATATTGAGTTGTATTAGAGAATCAATCGATACAGCGCCATCTTGCAGGTGAAAGTGAAAATAAAAGTTGCTATAAAATAAAAATGATAAAAACAACGAATAGACGATTGACAGCATTATTGTTGCCAATCTCAAGAGCAAAAAATTTCTGATTTATTTCAACTAAAATAATTGAAAATTAATCAAAATCCTATTAAAATAAATTGATTTAAGTTAACGAATACACATCATGTAAATCTAAAATAAAGACCCTATACGAATTAATTAATTAAAAATCTTGCGTGATATATAATTAGAAATGATCATTTCACATTTCTTAAGCTTCAACTAAAAGAATCAAGTTACTAAATACAAAAATGAACTACTGTGGTTAGAATCAAGTCTTTCGGATGGAACCCAAACAGTTGAATATAGAAACCAGTTTTTGTCTCTACCGCCATGACTGATTATGCAAGTTTCATTGCATATACTAACTTTATCGAAAGGGTACCATTAAAAGTGTTTACGCGTTACTTTTTTTCTTCATTTTATGTCAGTCACGCATTTTTATAGCATTTCCCACTACCCAGCTTAGATGGCACTTTATTAAAGAATCGGAAAGTTTTTCGTACATTGAGAAGTTAAATCATTATCCAAATTATTTTTAATAGATATACTTGTACAAAGACTTTAGAATAAATGTTCTAATCATTTTAAATAAAAAATGCTACCATTCATATTTAATTAAAATTTCAAATATAACTATGTGATTTTAATCTTGTCATATAAAAAAGTAATTGGAAGATTTCCATGGGAAATGTATCAAAGGTATTGTTATTATTAGCACATAACCTATTCTAGAATCAAATCACTTCCTTGAGATTAGTAACGGCAACAGCTCAGAAAGAAAATATCTTTTCTAGAAAGAAATACTATTATAAATCCAAAATTTGATTATTTCGTATAAATATTCATAAAAAACTGGCTACATCTGGAAGTTACAGTATAACTTACCATATTCCTGGTTCCAAAACAAGACTAATCGTTTCTGGTTCTTCAAATTGATGCCCTGAAACGAAAGATATGCGTAAGAATAGAATCATATATCATCATCATCATTTTTTATTTCATCTACTGCTGGATCATTTATATAATGTCATTGATCTTTTTTTTCCTCAGAAAATTTCTCAGCAATTACTAAGCATTATTGACTCTGCATAGATTAGATATATGCTATATCTCTAATGAGATGATAAACTTTCTTAAATAGAAGTGTTTTTTACAAGTATAAGAATCGTGACCTAAATAACTAATTATACTTCTAATTATTTTTATTCTTTTAAAAAGTTATACAATTTAAAGAGTTAAATTCCGCTTAAAAAGCTTTGAAAAAGATGTCATCTTTCACACCTCGCTGGAAATCCTATCGTACGTGATCATCAAATGCTCCAACTGTGCAGAGAACAACTTAATAGGGTTATTGCCCGACGTATCCGGAAAGACATTCTGTGACAGAATGACAGCGAGTACCGCTCTTCAACAAAATATTTTTAGAAAATTAGATAGATATAACTTGGAATTACGTCTGTTAATCAAAAGATAAAAGTATGGTAATTTCTTCTAAAGGGCGTGATAGTTTAAATTATTAATTAAGGATAAAATTTTTCAAAAATGGGCGGTGAAGGCGGAAGAGACAAACACTTTTAAATCGCAATTAGAAGTGTTGTGTCCATGCAGGCCCCAGGGCGTAATGAATCATCTGTTTTGCCACCAGAATACGATGCGGCGTCGGTCGGCAGCATTCTTGCATCATCTTTTTTAAATCAGACTGTAAATCTTTCCCTCTGGCGGAAAGTCAGCGAACTACTGGTGAATGACCGACAACCAATGACGAGATGTCCGAGCAAGTAGACGAACCAGCCAAAAACTTGTTCTTTCAAACTACTGTTTTAATGTCACGTGACAGAAAATTGTGTCAAACAGGTTTGTACACAGTGTGGCCAGTGATGTGTTGTGGCCCTCGGGGCCACATAGTTGCACTGGTACACCGCCCTGTCTAGGGTTGTTGCCCGTTCTCTCCTTTTCAGATCTTTCTCTCCATTCTCTTCCCCTCTTCTTTTCATTAAAAATAACGTGTTTATTAATTTCCTATTCTTCTAATAGTAACTATTGTCGAAGGTTATTTATATACTGTACTTGGTTTTTTTTCCACTACAAAGAGTTAGTCAGTGAACAGATTTAATCTATAATAAAAATTTAAATTTTTTCATCCTCAGAATATTCTATTAGTTCAATCAAATTGAAATTTATCAGAATAAAACTATTACTAAACGAATATAAATTTTTTTCAATTCGATAACGTATGCAAAACAACTTTATTAAAATTTTTTGGAATCAAGGCAAACTTCTCATGATTGAACTAAACCAGTTCCAGACTCGGAACAATTCCAAGTCGAGTTTCGGCTTAAAGAAATTATTTCTGATTCGTCATAAATAAGAAACTTTTTACACAAAATTAATATTAAAAAAGTACAAATACTCACCTTCGCTCAAAAGGCGAAAAATGATCTTAGCCATATCCTGAACCTGACGCATAGAAAAGTCTGTTGCCTCGTCACTGTCCAAACTAAGAACTGGAAATTGTTGAGGAAAACATGAAATACAATATGAATTTTTGGAATAAATTGTTTTTTTGATGTGAAAAGGATTTTTATAATGCCGTTATCAAATGCTTATTTGCTATCGACTCTAATCTTTGACGCCTTCCAAATATTTAAACACAAAAATATAAATTATGATTTGATTGATTACACTTAATCCCTTCATTTGCAAAAATTAAATATTTATGATTGAGTTTATTAAGAAAATTTCTAATAAATAAAATTTTCAAATTTGTAATGATAGTTTGAAACTCTTCAAAAATTCTCGAAAATATCTGTAGAGTTATATTATTTGTGAATTTTTCTTAAAATTAAATCAATATAATTTCAATTATCTATTGTTCTTGTGATATATAAAAGTTGGAAGGATAAAATCATATCAGAATGTTAAGTTTTCTTATATGCATATCGTTATGGGAAATGTTCCTCAGTTTGATGAAAGTTTGAAGACACTCATAAAATGCACCGGATGCATCACGTGTATGGTCCAGTAAGTTTAGGGAGAGTGTGTCCTCTTTGCCATCAACCTTGAACTTCATTATTGTCTGACTTCAGCCTGTAATCTGTTTCTTGTTGCTCAGCAACTAAGGCTATGAAGCGTAAAACGAGTCAACAACCTCTTCTCTAAACAAAACAGAGGCCTATGACATAATATTGTGATTTCTCAGATTAGCATTTATTTCCTGAAGCGTTTAAATAGCAATTATTCCTAGTTTTAAAGAGAACTCAGAATAGATTTATAATTACGAAAAATTCAACGAAGCACGATTGCAATGCGAAATGAAACAGTTAAATTTGCTATAAAAGACTTATAGGCCTGTGCCATTCTTTCTACTAATTTCATTCCCATAAATTTATCATTATGAAATTTAAACTAGGGTACCAAAATTAGTGTGTTTGAAATGAGCACTTAAATATGCCATTACAATAAGCATGTTTTGAAACAATTGTTTAAAATATGATATCGAAATAAATATATTTGAAATGAACACTTAAAAGCATAGTCTAGAAATTGGCTTGTTTAAAAGAATAGGCATAGCTAATATATGACATTAAATGCATACTTGAAATCATTTATTCCTTTTAAGATCTTGTTTTAATTGTTCGTATCGAACTTATAAATGGATCTTGAAATGAAATTAAGATTATTAATTTCAAGATCACATTTTATGTTTGAAACGAGAATTTAAATAATACAGTAGTTTAAAATGATTAAGTTTTACATATAATCTTGAAACGAATGTGTTTTGAAAAAACAATTATATTGTAACCGAAATAAATGAACTGAATTTGAATATAACTTTGGAATTATGGCATTCGAATCTGAAATAAATGCTTAAAATAAGATTGTGAAACTGAAATGAGTGCTTAAAATATGATATTGAAATATACAAAATACGGTGATAAAATAGGCATGCTTAAAACTAGAATTCAACTTATGGCTTTAAAATGAAATAAAAACATAACCGAAATGAATATACAGTATTTGAAACGGGTTTAAATAATTCTTAATAAATTGATTAAAGCTAACTTCAAAACCATAATTTTTAAGCGTTCATTCGAAATATAACAGCAGAATGTTAAAAGATGAAATAAAATAACACGAAATAAAAATATATTTGAAATAAACATTTATTAAGATGCATTTGATATCAGCGCTTGAAATGAATGTTTAAAAATACTGCAATGAAATGATTATAGCTTGTTTTTCAAAATCAGCAAAATATAGTTTGAAAGATTTTAAATAATGTGTTTAAATTCATTTGATATCAGCGCTTGAAATGAATGTTTAAATATACTGCAATGAAATGATTACAGCTTGTTTTTCAAAATCAGCAAAATATAGTTTGAAAGATTTTAAATAATGTGTTTAAAATGAGTGCTCTACACAGTCTTGAAATAAATACTACATATTCAAAATGAATAAAAATTCAAACCAAAATTATAATTTCAGTTTGAATTATAGAATAAAAATTATAATTTATATTTAAATTTTTTGATCGTTTCAAATAGAAATTATAATTTTTGTTTGGATACTTTTTTGCCTATATTCTACCTTAATTTTAAAAATGAATATATTTAAAATGATCGCTTAAAATGTTAAAATTAACAAAATCATTTGAAATTATGATGATAAATTTTAAATTTCAGTTTAAATATGTTACTGAATCAGTATATTTAGGATGAGATCCTAATATAGACAAAGTTGAACATTTAAAAATTATTTTCCTGAAACAAGCATTTAATAATATGAACTTGGAAAAAATGTGCTATATATAATAGTCTATACGGTATATGAAAAGAAATCGGCAACATGTATTGCAAACATATTGTTATGATTTACATTTAGTTATTAATACCAAATAAATTGATGGAATGTAGCGCGTATTATAGGGCAGAATTAGAATTTATAAATCCAGATCATACTAAAGGATGATGTGATTAATGAGGACAACTCCTCTTTTGTAAGTAAAACAGCATTCGATGTAATTACATACCAAAACATTTGCCTTAATAAATTCTCTACATTTTATTCTTAATATAAATATCTGATAGTTATCGCTTAGTTCATAAATATGGTTATTAACGTTCTAACAGAATGAGGAATATCTTTCGTGATAAATAATTTCATAGCTTATCTTTCAACAGCTGTATTTGTTCTCTAGTGAAGCTTCGAATGTCAATGAATAGCAAAACGCGTTCATTCAGAGGCCGAGTTCGGGTCGACAGGAATAAGTCTATTCACATTATAAACATTATGACTCAATACAATGCCAGTTGTATGGAAAGAGAGGATGTTGCCAGGCTAATGCTCAACTGTCGCCGTTATGTCATATTCGTCGCGTTTTTAATTCAGAAAGGATACAGTTCAACATATCCTGTATAGAATGAATATCATTAGTTCCGTAAAACTTCCCAAATTCTTTTCTGAGATCGAAAAACGAAGTATAGTAGTCTGGGAGGAGAAAGTTCTTCTGACAGGCCTCAGGATGAATAACTTGCCTCAGGTGTAACTGACCGTCCGTGATCAAGTGGAATGTCCTTCCTAAGCTGTTGTCCAACTTTGTTCGCACGAATTGGTCGAACTGCAATGAAAAAAATAACCATACATTTCTCACTAATGTCCTCATGCTAATTGCTAGCATCAAGATCTACTGAAAGTCCTCTGTGAATCAGCATTCGAGTTCGATTCGATTTCAGATAAGACTGCATCGTTAAAAAGTCGCAAGATCTGATTAAATACTTAATGGATCTCAAGCTTATTCTAGCTTAAATTAATGAACAAAATGTCCATATTTGTATAATTTTTCAAGGGGAATAAACTGTTAACATGTGATAAGTAAATTTACGTTTTCTCTAAAATTAAGTCTCTAGCATAATTAAAATCTATTTTCTGGAAAAATCAGATATTATTGTGCTGAACGGTGATTCATGATTGGTTCGCGACCTACTTTTATATATATATAAATGCATTTTTTTCTTTTTTTGCAAGCTAGACCAATTAATAAAAGCATATTAATCCCAAACTATTTAGTCTGTTAGATTTTATACAGTTAAGTGACTTTTTAGCGTAAGAAAATTTACCTTATTATATTGTAAAAAGTTTTAGTTCGCTTAAGAATTTAAAGCCTTATTAACTATTAAGCATGACATTTACAATGAATGATTTTTTCCTTTTACAGATTTAAAGTAAAAAATAACTAATATTTATTTTTAAACTTCAAACGATGTACAAGTATTAGTGTCATAAACAGCGTGAGTGAGTTATAATTTAATAGAAAAAACTAAATAATATCCATAAGCAAAGCACTTTTACCTGTTCTAACACCTGTTCTAAAGGCTGGCCATTTTTGATGACCTCATCCTCAAGACCTATTTCGTTTCTGCAGGTATCAGATAGAAGGTTATCGTTGATATCGTAACATCTAGGTTTGACCACATTTTGTCGGATAGCCACCACCTGAAACCAGAAAAAGTAAGAAAAAAACCAGCTTTTGAATAAAACCAATGGTAATTTAATGCATAAAAATAAAAAGCCGGATACAACATCTACAGCTTTATATTTTTCCCGAGATATAAATGTTCTAGTCGAGTAGGCTAATTCAGATTATAACTAAAACAAAGGAAAATTCTTCTTCAATATCTTTTCAAAAGAAATAATAGAATTTGTCAGAAATATTCTCGAGTGAAAATGTATTTTTTATAAGCAATCCTTGCATAGTCATTTGAATATGACCTATCATAAAAATTATAAATATAATTAGATTTTATGTTTATATGTATAATTACGATTATTACAACAGGTGCAAGAGGACTACTACTCGTTTTACGAAATTTTTAATAGAGTGTATTTTATCATTCCATATGAAGTTGATATTACTGTCTGTTTTTTAACATTTTAATATGAGAATCAGGGTATTTTTGTAGGAAAAATTGTTCATTGAATACAAAAGGAAATGTGAAACTCCATAATAAAATCTAATAGTTTCCTTGTTTACTCTATCCACGTGGATTTCAATAAATTTAAAAAAATATTAATTATTCAAATATAATTATATTAAAAAATTTAATGAAAGCCTTGTTATTTCTGTTTAACAT
>AYEL01087018.1:0-12652 GCA_000484575.1 Olivierus martensii
CTTCTTATTTATCTATCTTGTTTCTTATTGTTTGTTTCTTGAAGAAAGGTATTTTTGTGCCGAATATTATTCTTGACCTATATATATCTTCCGTCATAGAAAAGTATAAAAATATATTATGTAATGATAAAATAATTATGCGGAAATTACTGATATATAGCATTAATAAACTGTCACCAAACTATGTTAACTATTATGTAATATTAAATATTCTATTCAACATTATTTATTATGTACTTATTATTATGGATAAGAAATATCTAAGAGGAAATATAATATACTGTTTAATTTATTCATTCATCATATGTATGTTTTCATTTTTATTAATTTATAAATGTTATTGTTTAATTTAAATAAATAAGACACTAAATACCTCATAATGGAGTTTCTCAATACAGTGACGAGAAACATAAAACAGGATTAATGAAATTATAACTTAGTTTAAAACCTAGGTTAAATCGATTTTAATATTTATTATTAATTATTTAAATAAATGTTATTAGTCTATAGATAAAAATGAATTTCTGCTCTGTAACTTCCGTTCTAATTTAAATACAATACTAGCAGACCTGTTCCTGGCGTTGCTCGGGCAGTTCAAGGTGTTGTACTTAAGTTTCTCTTTCTCTTAAATTATAACGTTTTAGATGACCTTCAGGAATTTCTTCAATATATTCTGAAAATCTTTCCTGTATAGATATGTTTGCTACTTGAAACTTGTGCCCTTTTCGAATGTTCACTTATTTATCTTTCTTTCTCTATTAGAATTCTGTCGATTTGTTCGATCTTCTAATGTTTCATTTTCTCGAATTAAATGCAAATCTTTCAGTAGCAGGAATTAATCTACCTAAATAGTTCTCTTTTTTTCATGGCATTATGAAATTTATATAACTGTACGATGTAAGAAAAACTTTATATCAAAACAACACGTGAAATCACGTAGTCTCGAACCAAGAGCATCGAAAAATACGTGAATTAATTTCAAATGCAGATTCTCCTACATAATAAAAACTTACAATAGTGAAAATTCAAAATAATTATTGATTCAAAAAAGGTAACAGATTAAATAATAAATCAGTAGCAGCATGAATAATTCGATAATTTTTATAAAATTCTATTATTGTAAGTCAAATCACAGATTAGACACAAATGGGAAGCTTCCTATACCGGAATGGAAACTTTTTGAAAGTCACGTGATACACTTAAACCAATCAGAATTTTTTTATATATAAACCTATCTGAAAAACATCTTCAACTTTGTTCAAAAATATTGAATAAGAAACTGTAGAAGAAAGAAATATTTTATATATTCCATATATTATTTTTCCTTTCTTTATACAATTTTGTTTAGTATTTTAATGTATAAAAGAATATTATATCTTGAATTAAAATTAAATAATAATAATGATGAACATTATTTATGTTAGCATTTGACTGAATTAATAATGACTGAAGAGCGCCTTTTCAACACCTGATGGCCATTACCAATTTTGCCAAATGGCAAGGGATTGAAAAATGCCCAGCAACTTGGCAAAGGGCTGCCAGTCATATTTTGCATGGGCTCAAAATTAAGATCTTTAAATACAGTGTGCAGAATGAAGTATAATAAATTTCAGTCATATTTGATATTTTATTTATATGGAATAAAGATAATTTGCAATAATCATTTTATTGTTTTAATATTATTTAATGCTTTAGAACAGGGCTGCCTAACCCATCAATCGTGATAAGCTTTTTAGTCGATCACAAGACTCCAACCATCTTCCAATCAACTCGCTTGTTAAACTTCCACTTTACAATACGTAGTAAAGGTTCTTGTTGAAACAAGAATAGTGAGGTTATCCCTACGTGTTTTCGTTCTTTGTGTCTTTTATCATTTATTAAATAATAGCATATTAGATCAATTGGTAGAATATATTATTTTCAATATAATAATATATCAAAAACAATAAATGAAGATTATTTCAATGAGTAAGCAAAAGTTTTTGTTAACAAATGCATTTACAGGTTCAAATGTCTTTTCTTTCTCTATTACACTATTCAGATCCGGACAATAATATATCGTTGTTCGGCACTAAAAGAGTTAAATTTATTAAAAAATAAACTTCATCAGTTATTTATTTTTTTTCATTTTAACAATAATTATGATCATAGAAAATAAAATTTAAACTTTTCATTACCATGATGAATGTGTGAGGTCCCGGTAGACCTCACTGTTTATCTATAATTTGTATATTTTTATATAACGTAAATTAATGTAAAACGATCATTTTCAAGATTCGAACGATCATAATTTAAAACAAAATTTAATTAAAATTCAATAATTTAACGATCATTTTCAAGATTCGAACGATCATAATTTAAAACAAAATTTAATTAAAATTTAATAATTAATATTATTTCGCCAAATTTGGCATTATTTAACAAGGGGAAATAGAGTCTGAAAGTTAGTCCTAACAAAGGATGTAAAAGCAGATAAAAATCTCTCTCTTTCTTGCAAGTTCCTGCTTACTGATTAATCACTAATTATTCACCGAATATAAAAGGGAGGAGCGTCCGTTAGCAACAAGAAGAGGTGGAGAAGGGAAAGTGAAAAAAAGAAATAAAGAAGAGAAAAGCAAGTTCCGGGTTCTGGACGGACGGACAGGCCTGACCCGATGTGATCAGTGCCGGGTCCCGTCGGATCCGCCCCGCCCGGGGGACCGACGAGGGAACCAAATACCATCGAAGGACTGAAGGAACAGTTTGGATATTAGAATAAGATAACGACACACCTTCCCGTTAATCGGACGGACAAAGACTTCTCCCTATTTCCTGGCTAAGGAAGTCACATCTATTGTTTCATGTGTATTCATTGAATGACATTTTTACTAAATTATATGCAAATTCTATGCATGTGAGAAAACACTGAGCAAGCTTATTTTAAATTCAATCAAAAACTGAAAGAAATATAATAAATAGAAAAATAAAGGTTTATTTGCAATTAACATTTACAATTTTTAAAAAGTTTGTCCCGAAAAACTCTTTCCCGAGCTAAAGTACGTGAACTTAACACATCGTAAAGCATAACGGCGAAAACGGCATTCATTTTGTGTTGGGCAAACAGTTCGAAATCAATGCCAGAGACAGTATCCGGTCGTCTCTGAGCTATGTAACAGTCGCTGAGAGTAAAGGTCGTCGAGAATCGCGTCTACAGAGACGAAATCGTCTCTGGTTTCATCAACATAGCGTAAGCCAATCAGAGTATAGCTCGTGACGTAGAATTTTTCTCTTGTCTCTGACCAGAATACAGCCCCATATTTCACATAAGATTAATTTTTTCAACATTATGCTAATATTTATGATTTTTAAATATTTTTAATCTAAAAATATTATAAATTAATAGCCTCATGTCCAAGAACAAAATATTATTTTCTCTTAAGTTAATTCAGTATTCCCAAACTCAATAATCATGATTTTCAAAGGAACAAACATGGCAAATATGCAGAATTTAATGTATCAAATATATTGAATAATATACATGTAAAGCAATTTTAAAATTCGATTTGCAGTTGCTCTCATAGAAGTTGCTCTATATTCAAAATTTCTTTATTTTGATTTTATACCCACCTAATATCGTTGTCTGTTTATTATAATTAACATTACTGTTATAACAGTAATATAAGTGATGATATACAAATAAATGTGTGTGATCTGTATGTAAATTAATATTCTTATTTTGTATATATTTAACTTAAATTAATGGAGAATATAATTAGTTTGAACTGAATTTTCTAAATATGACTTGTACATTGGAAATATTTACACATTACAGTATTCGAAAATTCTCCTGGATGATTTATTTGTTAAGCATTTTTATTTATTATTAATATTATATTGTTACTATCACAGTGGATATTTGGATATAGTTCATAATATGCCTGGCGTTGTGTGGCATATTATGAAAATATTAGCAGTATATTAGGAAAAACTTAGTTTCGATTATTTGCATGCTGATTTCTTCTAGTTTCAGTCGTTCAGTTATTATTTAATACAACCCTCATAATTTCCAATTGTTTCACCTAAAACATGTTATGAGTCTATACGTCTTTCCACTCTTCTATTTTAAAAGGATTTACTTGGAGGATCATAGAAATTCGTAATGGTATGATTATTGTGCACATACTTACCGAAAATTGTTCAGTTAATCGATTTTCCTTGTATTGTTCTCAGAAAGAATTTTTTTGATTAGAAAATTATTTCATAGATTGATTTCATTCGTTATTTCAAATCTAAAAATTATTAAAACAATATATCATCATCAGAATATTTGAATTTAATTAGCAGAAATTATTTGTTCTTTCTGAATTTATTAAAGCATAAAATCACCAGATCATTTATAAATATTATGTAAGTATGACGGCATCAATGTGCTTGCGTGAAATTATAGTGATGTGATCTCATCTATCTTTTATATCATGATAAGGTCATGGGATCTTGTGACAACAACCCAAATTTTTATAAAATTATTTTTCATATTATTCGTTTATATAGCATTTGGAATCGGTTAAAGAATGACTATGACCACATACGCCTGCAGTAGTGATATCACGTCATCGTGACGCCATTCTCATGATACATAGGATGCGTTCGTAAATTCAACACTCTTCATCACTGATGTACAGTATATCTAAAATGGCTTCATTACAACCCATAGATTGATGCTAAAGCGTCTGTTTTCAAATTTAACTCATCAAGATGGCTGTCTATTTGGATATTATTTTATTTTCTACTACTAATCAATTCTTTTCATAACGTCATAGGAAATAATTTTCATTATTTTCAAATGCAAAAAAATATCTGCTGTCGAATTATTAACAAATAGAAGTATTGTCATCTTATTGAAGAACTGGCTACCAAGAACAGTGTGCAACTTGTTTGAGTGCCGGGGCACAAAGGGATTGAGGGCAATTAGGTTGCTGGTAGGCTTCACAAAGAAGGGGCTTCTTGTCCTTTATTGGACCTGATCCTGCCCTAGGCATCAGATCTGAAGTATTTGGTCGGGTTGTCAGAGACTGGTTGACAGCCCAGTATCTCATTTACTAGAGACACTCCTGGTCTTAGGCAGGTAAAAGCTCTCATTTTGGGCTCTTCTGTGCAGAGAACTAAAGAATTGCTCTTGCTGTATAAAAATGAAGTGAAGATTGTTACAGGGCTTCTTATGGGGCACTATTATCTTATAAGGCATCTGCATTTAATTGGGATTGTTAGTAGCCCTACTTGTAGAAGATGTTAGGATGAGGATGAAACTCCTCTTCACATTGTGTGGGAATGTTAGCCCTTTCATAGCTAAAGTATGATTTTCTTGTGTTGCATTTCCCTGTACCTGAAGATCTTGTTACAGCTCATTAAAGAAGATACTGTCTTTCATTATTAAGACAGGACTTCTTATGGGGTGCATAATAGACCATTGGTGGTCGCAGTGGTAAGGCTGAGAAAGCTCCCTCTTTCTTACATCTACATCAACAAATAAAGCATTAACTCATTCTCCAATCTTCAGTTTTATTTTTCGTATGAAAGCAGACATCTTGAAAAAGACACTAAAGTCTGTGTCAATCAGCGTCAACCGAACAAATACTATGGTTGATGTGGCGAGTTAGTGTTGAATACATAGTGACGTCAATGGTGAATTTATAAAACAGTTTAATAAACATGATTTACATCACTGATGGAGAGTGTTGAATTTAAAAACACACCGATAGCAATTACGTTTTCATGACGTCATCCATTTACTGCATCAAAACTCCAACATGCGAGTATTGTCACTGTGCTATTATTATATCTAATAATTTATTATTAAATTGAAAAATCGAACTGTTTACTTTTGAATATATTATACGTTATCTATCTTCTGTTTATTATTTTTATCTTTTATAAAACTTTATTAATGACTGACAATCTCAGTCTATGTTTTAGTTTGAATTGTTTATGTTCTTCATTATTAAACACAAATGTTTTAGTCTTCAATTTATACTTATATATAATCATTATATAGTTCTACTATTAAAAAATATTCGTATAATATACAAAGGAAACTCGAACAAAAGGACTTCACTTCGATTTATTGTGAGAATCAAAACATATAACAATCTCGCTATTGTTGCAACCTAGGTACAGTACATGTAGGTTTTCGTATGGTAAATACAGACTAGGAGATAGCAACTGTTAAAAAAGACATCAATGTCTGTGTCAATCAGCGTCAACCGAACAAATACTATGGTTGATGTAGCGAATTAGTGTTGAATACATAGTGACGTCAATGGTGAATTTATAAAACAGTTTAATAAACATGATTTACATCACTGATGGAGAGTGTTGAATTTAAAAACACACCGATAGCAATTACGTTTTCATGACGTCATCCATTTACTGCATCAAAACTCCAACATGCGAGTATTGTCACTGTGCTATTATTATATCTAATAATTTATTATTAAATTGAAAAATCGAACTGTTTACTTTTGAATATATTATACGTTATCTATCTTCCGTTTATTATTTTTATCTTTTATAAAACTTTATTAATGATTGACCATCTCAGTTTATGTTTTAGTTTGAATTGTTTATGTTCTTCATTATTAAACACAAATATTCTAGTCTTCAATTTATACTTATATATAATCATTATATAGTTCTACTATTAAAAAATATTCGATATTTCTTTGATCTTCACTTACCTAAATATAAATCTCAACATGTTTTATCTAAAAATATTCGGTCGGTTATCAATATACAGTTGCTATCTCCTAGTCTGTGGACTTCACTTCGATTTATTGTGAGAATCAAAACATAAACAATCTTGCTATTGTTGCAAACTTGGTACAGTACATGTTGGTTTTCGTATGGTAAATACAGACTAGGAGATAGCAACTGTATATTGATAACAGACCGAATATTTTTAGATAAAACATGTTGAGATTTATATTCAGGTAAGTGAAGATCAAATAAATGTTTCTTATCTGCTTTTTATTGTTGTAAAACGTATTATTTATAAAATTCAAATATTTAAAATGCGATTCGTGTTAGACCATAACAAAAACTGAAATGAATGTATAAGAATTTTTTCTTGAAATTTAAATGTAGATAAAACACTATTATATTCATAATATAAAAATTAAACGTAATTTTCATTCATTATAATTTAAAATATTTCAAAAATTAAGAAATATTATATATTTTTATAAAATTGAAAAAAAAGGATTTTAAAAAAATCACATTAACGTCAGAAATATTTAACGAATGTAATCCTAAAAAGATAACTTATAAAAAAATATATTTTCTTATTTTAAATTACCTTAGAAAAATTAAGAAATACTATATATTTTTATAAAATTGAAAAACAAAGGATTTTAAAAAATCACATTAACGTCAGAAATATTTAATGAATGTAATCCTAAAAAGATAACTTATAAAAAAATATATTTTCTTATTTTAAATTACCTTAAAATGTTCTTGTTTGCAAACTATTTTTAGATATTCTTATTATTGAAATGCAAGATTTATTATTCTGTATATTTGTTATATTATATAATCTATTTTCTTGAAAAATACTTTAATATATTATTGAATTCAAAAGATTTTTCACGGAAGAACTTTTGTCTTTAATAGAAATCGTAGATAGCACGTGTATATGCTATGCATTGTTACTTAAAATTTAAATATGGTGATATCAGTTAGATATATACTCAATTATAAGATATGTAATGTTAAATTTTACTGATTTAACCATTTGTTTTCTGTTTTGTAAATAATTTACGTTATGTGTGAATCTTAAAATTAAGTTAGATATATACTCAATTAAAAGATATTTAATGTTAAATATTACTGATTTTAGAAGCAAATATCTTGAGAAATTGGTTGCTAAAAGATAATTCAATAAATGTAAAAACAAACATTTAGGGCTATTCATCTTCAACTTGAAGATTTCAAGTCACACTGAAAAAAAAAAAATATATATATATACATTCAGTGTGAGTTGGTGAGTTGAAGTCACAAACTCACAGTTGTATATTATAATATTAATGTATTATCAATATAGTTAATATTTGTAATAACCAATAAAAACTATATAAATATTTTTCTGTGATGCTTAACATTGCTTTCTACTCGGTGGGTACTAAACTGTGGTGCATTTCAATGCCCAACACCGCTTTGTGGGGTTAGCAATAAGGTGAAGGTTGGGTTTAACGAGGTGTTTTATCTGCGAATTGAAACCCCAATCCTCCAAGGTGAATGCACATCATGTTTCAATTGGGGCCATCTGGGCGACTATATATCAATCTTGAAATTATTCCACTTTTATCATTATGGCTCTGCTCTAATAATGATTTTTATATTTAATATAAAAATCAATAATAGAACAGTGGTTACAAATAAATATATGTAATGCATTCTTATAGATCAAGGGTCGGCAAAGTGCGGCTCGCGAACCACATGCAGCTCTTTGGTATGCACACGTGGCTCTGAAGTAAAATTGAAAATGAAAATAAAACTATCATAGTTTCATTCATAAAATTTTTAAAGAATTTTATTCACATAATGGTGATCATTTGTTTTATAGGTCTCGCAAAACTTCGTAGCAAATAAATGCGCGAAGCGTGATGTCAGGGAGGGGAAAGCGAGTGTGGATGGGGTATACAGAAGGAATGGAGGGGATAGTTGAGCACATGGTAGGCAGGGCAGCCAAAGTGATTAATAAGTGAGCACACTAAGGACCTCTACTAAGCAAGACAACGTTAACAATGCGAAATGTGAAAGCGGGGAATCTCGATGGGGGTATACAGAAGGAATGGAGGGGATAGTTGACCACATGGTAGGCAGGGCAGCCAAAGTGATTAATAAGTGAGCACACTAAGGACCTCTACTAAGCAAGACAACGTTAACAATGCGAAATGTGAAAGCGGGGAATCTAGGGGAAGTGATTAATAAGTGAGCACATTAGGGTCCTCTACTAAGCAAGACAACGTTAACAATGCGAAATGTGAAAGCGGGGAATCTAGGGGAAGCACGTGTAGTTGTTTTTTGTGTAGTGTAGTTGCGCGAAATATATTTATGGCTCTCGAATAATTTTTAAATTGTTGTGAGGGACAGATTTGGGTTTTCTGTCTGAAAAGTTTGCTGACCCCTGTTATAGATAATGGGGATTATATTGTTAATATCACAACTTTCATTATTGACAATAAACTTATTAGAAATATTAATCCCAACATGGCCAAAGTACGGCTCTTTAGTACCTTCAATGGATTCCATACAATAACAGTAATTAATTAGTATGAAGCAAAACTTATTTAATTAAAAACTAATATACAAATATATTTTGATTTATTCATTTATTTTAAAAAATATGCATCTATACAAAATAAATATATGTGAAATATATAATAACATTTCTGAAACTTTGAAATTATTGGATAAGATTATCCTGAAAAAAATGATTGTTGCTCTCGAGTATTTTAAAATCTCTTATGTGGCTCTTAGTAACATGAAGTTTGGCCAGTCGGATACTAATCCATAAGTTTAGATATTATTTTATCAGGTGAACTAATTTTTCTTCACTTTATTGAATTTTTTATTAACATTTAATTTTCTTAAAAACATTAATATTGTTTCATATATTCTTCAATTAAATTACTATACACTGAATATATTTTAACAAAAATAGCAACTTAAACTATGTTTTGATTCCAGTTTCTAATTTATTGATTTCATCTTATCTGAAGACGATTTTGGTCAATATATTTCAAATTTTAATTATTTTAAATATTTGAATTTATTATAATCCATAGATTCATAAACATTTTATTATATCATTACATATTGCATATGTGCAAAGTGTGTACGTCATGGTTGGTTTCTTGTTAAAGAAAAAATTGCCTTATAAAGGATTAATTAGATTTCTGATGATCTATTCTTAATTATAAATGATATCAATAAATTTATTAATAACATTTCATTAGTATTTTATACTTTTTAATTCCTTTTTCAGATTTTCAGAACGTAAATAAATTACTTACTTAAGAACATATGAAAGAATTGCAAGAGCCTACATTACATTTTTTCTAATAATTATAAATTTAAAAAAGTTTCTATGAAAACGAACGTGTAAATCTTTCATTTTTAATTCCTTTTTCAGATTTTTAGAACGTAAATAAATAACTTACTTAAGAACATATGAAAGAATTGCAAGAGCCTACATTAAATTTTTTCTAATAATTATAAATTTAAAAAAGTTTCTATGAAAACGAACGTGTAAATCTTTCTACAATAATAAACAATGAATAAAATTGCTCCATATTGATTTTTTTCACATAAAGTATTTATGTCATGCAGTGTTAAGAAGGAACTATGAAAACCTATCCCATAATGAAAGTAGAACCAGGAATCCGAAACGAGCAAATACTAAGGAAGCCGGAAAATACTTCGATTCCTCTGTTTCACATAAAATATTTATGTCATGCAGTGTTAAGAAGGAACTATGAAAACCTATCCTATAATGAAAGTAGAACCAGAAATCCGAAACGAGCAAATACTAAGGAAGCCGGAAAATACTTGGATTCCTCTGTTAAAGAGTACTTACCTCTTAGGAATTAACTTCAAAAAATTTTCACTGTTTAATGTTCTAATGATAATCAATGCAAGTGGGCTGGTAGTATATGAATTATGTAGGTTTTTCTCGAAGCTAAATGAAGCAACATCTGAAATACTGATAGCCATTTATGTTTTATTTAATGAAATTTTAGGTTTAATTGTAATATTTCATTTCCTTATTAAAAAATCAAAAGTTATGTAGGTTTTTCTCGAAGATAAATGAAACAACATCTGAAATACTGATAGCCATTTATGTTTATTTAATGAAATTTTAGGTTTAATTGTAATATTTCATTTCCTTATTAAAAAATCAAAAATCTATGAATGTATCAATAAAACATTTCGTATATCAAATTGTATAAATTGGAATTATAAATTATGGATTAAAGTTATAATAATATGGTCGAATTCATTGTTATATTTCTTTTCACTTTTGCTATTCTATATCGTTTCTAATTCTTATGATTTTATGTGGCTTCTGAATGATCATGTTAATTCATCTATATCTTTAAATACTGCAAAAGTTTTGATATTGCTTTATCATCTGATATATGCTTTATTATAAATTGGAATTATAAATTATGGATTAAAGTTATAATAATATGGTCGAATTCATTGTTATATTTCTTTTCACTTTTGCTATTCTATATCGTTTCTAATCCTCATGATTTTATGTGGCCTCTGAAAGATCATGTTAATTCATCCATATCTTTAAATACTGCAAAAGTTTTGATGTTGCTTTATCATCTGATATATGCTTTATTTAGACTTTCACTAACAAATTTTTTGTTTTTATGAATAAAAACTTTATGGACTGCTCACAAGTGCTATAGTTTTGTTTATTTGCCTAACACTTAATCAATACTTCTAGTAGTAAGTTTCGATTTCTGGTTTTGGTTTTGCCGGTTAACGTTAATTGTTGTTAGATTGTTTTGAAGGTAATTTATATTTAAGTTAGAGTTTAGAAAAAGATCTGAGCTCAGTCCAAACTCTGGACTGCAGAGTCATTAGAACCGTTAGGTTTAGTTATAATTAATAGTATTGATATTTGTTAAAATTCGCGACTTTGCAGGAAAGGGTATATATCATTCCCATCTATAATAATGACAGGACAGGAAGTTACTAGACAGGAAGTTTATGTTGGTAGCACTATGAGATCTTTAAACACCCAATTAAAAGAACACCAAAGCAACATAAGAAGAGCAAGCTTTGATACAGCACTCATCAAACATTGCTACCAGTATGACATCATTGTCCAATGAAATCAAGCGCATGTCATCAGGGGGATAAGTAAAGTGGAAGACAAAAAAAAATGGCTGAAGCCATTGTCACTGAGCAGTATAATGATAAGACTTATGTTATAAATGATAACCAACCCATTATCATACTCCCTCAGTGGCTTATATAGCCTCCCCATGTAATTTTGTTTATTTTATCTATTTATTTAATTTGTAATTTATTTAGTTGGGCCTATTGTTCTTCTAACTTGTTTATTAATAATTTTTAACATGTATGTAACCTTAATATTTATACAATTCCTTAATTCTTTTGTTATATGTAATTTAAATTTAAATAACATTGTACATCTAATGTTCCAAAAACATTGTATTCTAAATGTATAAAAAAAGCTGATGATGACTTTATGACGTCGAAAATACTTCTTTAATAAATTATTATTTTTCCACTTTGAATTAGAGCTTATTTTTTATATGTACAATCCTGTCAACAGTTTAACACTATACTATACAATTTAAATACACTGCTTTGCACAAATTTGTTAGAGTTGGTATTCAGTTAAAGTTTGTATTTATGCCAAAAGTGCTTCAGATTAAGTGAATAAAAATGTTTAATATACAATTTAAGCAATTTATAATCTTTATAATAATATTCTTGCTAAAAGTGCTGTAAAGATAACGAGTTTAACACTAGTGGGAATTCTTCTCACTATAGATTTATACTTAAATATAGATTAAAAAACAAGTTAAAATATAAATCAGATGTCAGGAATAACAGAATGATCAATATGTTA
>AYEL01087019.1:0-25017 GCA_000484575.1 Olivierus martensii
AAGGCTTTAGAGCTTCATCAATATTTATTGGCGAACCAGCCAACTACAAGTGATACTAGAGTCTAGGACAAAAAACGTATTATTTGGATTTACATTAATTGCAATGGGAAAAAATTGATTCGGATTACGAACTTTTCGGATCACGAACAGCGTCAAGGAACGGATTATGTTCGTGAACCGAGGTATCATTGTACTTCCGCTTCTTCTGAGAGATATGCACATGGGGATATCGCTTTTCTGCATTTCTTTCAAAGTAATAAAATCATCTTACATTATAATTAAAGCTTCAAATATATTAATTATAAGTAAATATATGTAAAATTAGAATAAAATTTTTATCAAAATGCTACTTACAAGTTCTCATCAAGCAATTTAACTTCTAAAGCGTGAGAAAAAATAATGGCGGCACTTCCTGTTGATCCCGAACCAACATCCAATCAGGAATGAGTTTCAGTTTGAAACCTATAAACCTTCCTCGAAAATGCAGAAAAGCGATATCCCCATGTGTATATCCCTCAGAAGAAGCGAAAGTATATTATTCTGTACCAGATGTCACTGTGTAATGTAAACTGGTTAAACAATATTGTAATATGAACGAGCCTTCAATCGGACTCATTAAATTTTGAAGGCGATCATTTACAAACTGGTTTATATTGCATACTGTAAATAGGGTATTAGAGTATGATCTAAATGGGCCGGATGGCGGCGTGGTAGAGCTGTGGATTACCACCCTGGAAGATCCGTGTTCAAACCCGGGTACCACACCTCCAGTTTTTAGCAGAGGTCTAGGCCTGGTCCGTTGAACCCCATCCTTCAACCATCATGGATATTGGCTAGAAGATCCGTGTTCAAACCCGGGTCCCACACCTCCAGTTTTTAGGCGATGTCTGGGCCTGGTCCGTTGAACCCCATCCTTCAACCATCTGGTTGACCCCATCATGGATATTGGCCAGCGTATGATGGGCTATATAATTTATATTGCATACTGTAAATAGGGTATTAGAGTATGATCTAAATGGGCCGGATGGCGGCGTGGTAGAGCTGTGGCTTACCACCCTGGAAGATCCGTGTTCAAACCAGGGTCCCACACCTCCAGTTTTTAGGAGAGGTCTGGGCCTGGTCTGTTGAACCCCATCCTTCAACCATCTGGTTGACCCCATCATGGATATTGGCCAGCGTGCTTATTTATACGTCTAAGATAAAAATTAGTGATCGTTAAGTTTTAATTTATTGAAATTAGTGTGAAAACTGAAAAAAATAAAAAGATGTTTGTGAATTCGTTAATATGCACACAATATTAGAATAATGTTTAATCATGTCTGAGAATGGTATGATCTACTGTATAGATCAGAGGTGGGAAAAGCCGGCCCGCGAAGGCATCTGATATGGCCCTCCGCATAAACTAGAACACACTACAGTATCAAGGCCCATATTTGTAAAATTCTACTCGAAAACGAAAAATAAAATACAGTGGTACCTTGGTTAACGACGGCCTCGGATAACGGCTTACTTGGTTAACGACGGGTAGCTGTAAGAAAACAGTTTTCGGCTAACGACGCAGGCTTTGGTTAACGACTCCTGATTTTTTTTAATAAGAAGGAATCAAACCTTTTAGAGGACCCCTTTCCACTCAAGAAAGAGTACCAAGGAGTCCGAAAGTTGTGTATATGAAAAAATAAAATACAGTGGTACCTTGGTTAACGACAACCTCGGATAACGACGTACTTGGTTAACGACGGGTAGCTGTAAGAAAAATGTTTCGGCTAACTACGCAGGCTTTAGTTAACGACTCCTGATTTTTTCATAAGAAGGAGTCAAAGCTTTTAGAGGACCGCTTTCCACTCAAGAAAGAGTACCAAGGAGTCCGAAAGTTGTGTATATAGAAGTGTTTGGTTATACCCAGAGATGGGTTTATATATTTAAATTGTGTTTTGTGTGTGTTAAATACTTTATTATGTATGTACGGAAATGGTGCTAATTAGAATACATAAACAGTCAAACCCACACACCAGCCACACAGAAGAGGGAAGAAAGAGAGACAGGAAAGCAATGAGAGTTAGTAGTGTACCTAACCTAACCTAACCAAGGAAAGGGGCGGGATAAAAAAACCTTTCTGGTGTTCCCAAAGCAGTAGGAGAAAATGGAGATGCTGCAGTGGTAATGCCATCGACAGCTGAGTGATTTCAATTTAGAACCCAAAAAGGGAAGCCAAAAGACAAGGGGAGGGCACAAACAGCCAACAGGGGTATGAAATCTCTCACTTGCCGAAATGACAAGGACAGAAGACACAAGAAGGACGAACAAAGAAAAGAAAAAGAAAAGAGAAGCAAGCAGAACAAAAAGAGGAAGAAGCAAAAAGAAGACAAAAGGAGACAAACCAGCACAACAACAAAAAGGGAAACAGAACAGCACAAGGACAACAACAACACAGACAAAACAGGACAAAAACAAAAAGACACAAAACAAAGACAAGACAAAAAAAGACAGCACAAAACAGACGAGGGAAAAAAAAGCAAGACAAGCGAAACCAAAACAAGACCAGAAGAAAGCGAAACTCGCCCCACCAGGGCAAGGAAACCAAAAGCAAAATCAAAGGAAAACACAAACGAGGGCAACAAAACAAAGAAGCAAACAAAAAAAAAATAAAAACCAACTCCAAACACACAAAGACAACACAGGACAAAACAGGAAACAACCCCAAACACAAGGGAGACACAACAAGCAAAACAAAGCCAAAACCAAAGAGAGAAAGACCAACCCAGGAAGCAACAGAAAGAAACTCAAAAACAGACCGAAAAACCTCAACCAGATGGGAGGAACCAAGAAGGCAGCAGCCAAAACCAAAACAAAAGAGAAACATCAACAGAAGCCAAAAACAAGCTAAAACAACCAAAACAGAGAAAGAGCTTCCCCGGAAGCAACAAAAAGGAAACAAAAACAGGCCAAAAACCTCAACCAGAGGGGTGAAACCAAAAGGCAGCAGCCAAAATCAAAATCAAAAAGAAAAGAGAAGCAACAAAAGGAGGCAAAACAAGGCAAAACAAAAGAAGAAAGGCAAAGGCCCAGAAAAGAAGACAAGCACAACCCAAAAGGAAGGGGAAAGCAAAACAGAGAGAGCAACCAACCAACTCAGAAAAAGGGAAGAGAAAAGCAGACTCAAATCCCCAGGCAAGAGCCAAGACCAAACAAAAGAAAAACAAAAACAACAAAAAGAAACAAATTAGCAACCAAACAAGAAAAGAAGGAACAAAATCAAACAGAAAGAAACAGAAGCACTGCTGACCCAGCAGGCACAACAAAGACAGAACAAAACAAAACAGAAAAAGAACAAAACAGAACAGAGCACAGGGCCCAGCTCGTGGAGATCCGTATACTCCCATAACCAAAGTGACCACGTCTGGACGGACCACCAAACCCAAAGGGCAAGCCCAAATAGGGAGTAGCAACGTAGCCGCAGGACAAAACAAACCCAAGAGACGAAAAACAACCCCCAACCAGGAGGAAAACAGAGAAAAAAAGAGAACATAGGGAGTAGCAAGGTAGCCGCAGGACAAAATAAACCCAAGAGACGAAAAACAACCCCCAACCAGGAGGAAAACAGAGAAAAAAAGAGAACAACAAAACGAAGACCATAGAACAAAAACAAAAGATTAGCCACGAGGGCCAAACAGCCCAAAGCAATCCGAGAGACTAGACTTAAGGATTAGAAAAGAACCGGGATCACTGACGATGTTACTTAAGTTAACTGGCCAGGTAATTAATTTATTAGTAAAGTAGGTCACAAGTTTTCTTCTCCACTTGTCAAATAAGATGCAGTCATATATAATGTGAGTCACAGAATCGCCGTCAGCACTGCCGCTATTACATTTGTTTTCATTATGTATTTTAAAACGATATAAATAAATATTAAATTTACCATGTTCGGAGGGAATTTCAGTTAATTTTGAGTCAACGACTCCTGATTACGTGAACTTCCGACAAAAAGGAACTCTAAAACCGCTCGTCATCTCAACATGTGATTCGTTAGCTCAGTTGTTAATCGTTATTTTTTATTTTTTTATCACAATTTTTAAAAGAACTCTAAAACCGCTCGTCATCTCATCACGTGATTCGTTAGCTCAGTTGTTAATCGTTATTTTTTATTTTTTTATCACAATTTTTTATCAATTCAAATCCGACAATATCATTATTAAAATTAATAAAATTATAATCATATAAAAACAATATTAAGTAAATGATAATTAACATACAGTAATGAAAATAAATTATTTAATTAATTAAAAATAGACATGTAACACTTCACTAGTTTTTAGTTTCTTAAAGACGATTTCTAGACGATTATTTTAAATTCTGCGAACAAAGTCTGATTCTATTGTTTGGTTGTATTATATATTACTTGACACTTGCAAGTGGTGTTACGTCGCAGTTTCGGATTCCATTAGATGGAAAAATTTCTGTCCGAGATCCTATGGTTCATATAAACTATAAATATGTCTTGCTCTATGCTTAAACTAATCGAGAAAATGATACTTGCATATTTAGATTCTCATATATTGAATTCTACTCTGTATATTTACCCTTTCTCTCAGTAAATTAATTTTTATAAAATTTATAAGTTTTTAACATTGTGATAAAGGTTAGCTTAGTTATGTTAAACCGCCATATCTTACGAGGGATATACTTTATCTGCGGCAGCCACATATATAACCCATCACAGTTTGGCCAACACCCATAATGGGGTTAACTGGATAGTTGAAGGATAGGGTTCAATGGGCCGGGCCCGGACTCCTGAAAAATTGGAGGTGTGGAACCCGGATTTGAACCTGGATCCTCCATGGATGTAAGGGCCACATATATAACCCATCAAAGTTTGGCCAACATCCATAATGGGGTTAACTGGATAGTTGAAGGATAGGGTTCAATGGGCCTGGCCCGGACACCTCCTGAAAAATTGGAGGTGTGGAACCCGGATTTGAACCCGGATCCTCCATAGTGGTAAGCTACAGCTTTACAACGCTGCCATCCCCCTCTCAAGGGCGCCCGCCTTGACGTGGCGAGAAGTCTTACCGGCTGTCACTATGCCTGTTCAGCCCGGCCGGTACGTCCATAGTGACAGGGAAAAACTAAAAGGTTGCCAAATGCTTGTCGAAATTCAGTCGAAGACGACCCCACATCACGGGTGGGCGTGTGCAGACGTCGGAGTGCCCCAGCAGTTGTCGAAAGAATGCGGTTCCCCGAGTAGACAGCAGCAGGAAGTCCTAGCCGGATAATTCTTCCTCGGATCTCGTTTGACTTTCTATAGAGAGATCTGTGAGCCAGCAGTTGTCGAAAGAATGCGGTTCCCCGAGTAGACAGCCGCAGGAAGTCCTAGCCGGATAATTCTTCCTCGGATCTCGTTTGACTTTCTATAGAGAGATCCAGCAGCGAAACTGGTCGGTCTGGGAAAGTTCCTGGCCCCGACCCCCAGTTGTAGCTGTCCCTAGTGAAGAAATTCTTATAGGGTCGATAGAGCGTGGCTGCACCCACCCTCGCTGGTGGATACTCTGTAGTTGGCCTTGGGAAAGTTCCTGGCCCCGACCCCCAGTAGTAGCTGTCCCTGGTGAAGAAATTCCTATAGGGTCGATAGAGCGTGGCTGCACCCACCCTCGCTGGTGGATACTCTGTAGTTGGCCACACGACCATCCGAGTCCTTGCGGATCGGGATTAAGAATCGGTCCGACGTATACCCTGCGTGAGGAAGTTCCTGGCCCCGGCCCCCAGTAGTAGCTGTCCCTAGTGAAGAAATTCTTATAGGGTCGGTAGAGCGTGGCTGCACCCACCCTCGCTGGTGGATACTCTGTAGTTCGCCACACGACCGTCCGAGTCCTTGCGGATCGGGATTAAGAATCGGTCCGACGTATGCCCCGCGTGAGGTAAGAGTCCTCTATAAGGGTCCCAATCCCAAGGTGGTCTACCATGCCGAAGGGATGGATGGTGGAGGGATAGAATCCGTTGCGGTGCCCACTAAAGATCTGGTCTGGCTCGGGCTGAGTGGATTCATCCACAGACCGGGGGAAGCTTGCTTCCCGATCCACAAAGCGAACGAAATACGAATACGCCGGACTCGCTCAGTTTGCCAGGCCAAGGGGAAAGACCGCTGCATCTGTACTACGAGCACTGTGTGTCGCCGAAGCGTGTTTTATTTTCCACTCGGTTGCGGAGTCGCCTGCCACCTCCTGATCCACAAAGCGAACGAAATACGAATACGCCGGACTCACTCAGGTTAGCCAGGCCAAGGGGAAAGACCGCTGCATCTGTACTACGTGCACTGTGTGTCGCCGAAGCGTGTTTTATTTGCCGAGAATCATCTTCGTCCACAGAGGGAGCGAAAACACAAAGAGGCTGAACGGATGAAACCCTGCGTGAGGTACGAGTCCTCTATAAGGGTCCTAATCCCAAGGTGGTGTACCGTGCCAAAGGGATGGATGGTGGAGGGATAGAATCCTTTGCGGTGCCCACCAGAGATCTGGTCTGGCTCGGGCTGAGTGGATTCATCCACAGACCGGGGGAAGCTTGCTTCCCTAGGGAATCAAAAAACCTCGAGGAGTTGATCCGACGATATTCGGTCATGGCAAGGCGCAGTGCCCGGCCATTACACGGCGTCAGTCGATTTCGTCTCCACGGTGGCCAACCTGTCAGGCGCTGACAGTGGGCTGCATCGGCGATCGAACCGGGGGAGATTCTCGCCCTTTCTCAATTGGTTTGGACAGCGCAGTCACGCGTTCACCGAGAAGACGAAATCGACTGACGCCGTGAATGGCCGGGCACTGCGCCTTGCCATGACCGAATATCGCTCGGATCAACTCCTCGAGGTTTTTTGATTCCCTAGGGAAGCAAGCTTCCCCCGGTCTGTGGATGAATCCACTCAGCCCGAGCCAGACCAGATCTCTGGTGGGCAGCGCAACGGATTCTATCCCTCCACCATCCATCTCTTCGGCACGGTACACCACCTTGGGATTGGGACCCTTATAGAGGACTCGTACCTCACGCAGGGCATACGTCGGACCATTTATTAGTACGGTTCTGCATTCTAATGAAGGTTCGGCTATTTCTTTCTTTCCGAACTTCCAGTGGGCTTCTGCGTTTTCGCGGCTATTGTACCCGAGCTATGGTTTCCTAAGGTGATCTCCTACTTTAGGAGAACCAGTAGTAGCACATCCGTTCAGCCACTTTGTGTTTCGCTCTCTCTGTGGACGAAGATAATTCTCGGCAAATAAAACACGCTTCGGCGACACACAGTGCTCGTAGTACAGATGCAGCGGTCTTTCCCCTGGCCTGGCAAACTGAGCGAGTCCGGCGTATTCGTATTTCGTTCGCATTGTGGATCAGGAGGTGGCAGGCGAGTTCGCACCCGAGTGGCAGGCAATGATTAAGCCGAGATTATTCTCGCAGACGTGAAGTACCCTGTAGTATCCTCGTACCAGGAGAGCTGCCTTTTGGCCTGTCTCAGAATACGAAATGAGCCACGCGGCCATCCAGCCGACCATTGTGACAAAGATTTTTAGATTTTTAATATTTTCAAATTTCCAGAATTTAATTAGATTCCTTTAACAAATCTGATTAAAATCCTTGAAATTCGAAAAATTTCATTGTTTTTCTAATAATTTTACTGTAATTTTTTATATTAAGATATATTCACTCGTTATATGTTTGCATCAAATTAACAGATTTCACTTACCATTTATCTTCAAAAAATTATAAAATTAAAGCCAAACAAAAGAATATTATTTCTTCGTGATATAGAATGCATTTATCTATAACAAAAGAAACGATTATTTTATAAAACATATTAGTTTATAAATTTGAATTTCATTCTAATTTCAGCTATGAATTAGTAGAAGATGTAATTGAAGGGGTTAAACTAGAAGACGGAACATGGAATGGACGTAATGGTAGAGTGCATAGAAAAGTAGGTCATATTGCAAAGTCGCGAATTAGAACGAATGTCAATAATTCCAATTATAAGCTAAACCTAACGGCTAGCGACTCTGCAAATTCCAGAGTTCGGCCTGAGCTCAGGTCTTTTTCTCTTTATACTATTATCTTCATGTAGCCACAGAATCCACATATTTGATGATATATTATATTTAGATATCTAAATATAATATATCATTAAATATTATATAGATATTTAGATATCTTATAATTAGATATTTTGAAAATCGTTATAACATTTTAGTAAATAGGCATTTCTCATAAAAATAAAAAAATATTTTTTTTATTTATATTAGAGTAAATAATTCCTATGTACAGTTACAACAGTATTTTTAAACAGTTGCTGTTTAAACTATATTTAATATTATACAGATATATGTTATTATTGAATATAGCAAATGAATATCCGGTAAAAGGTATTAATTTTTTAAAGACTTTTTAGTTTTCAGTTATAGAGTAACACTAATTGATTTTTCAGAAAAATCATAATGGAGACAACTATACACTACTCATTATATGTAGGTCATATTAGGTTTTTAAACAATACATAAAATTTAATATTATGTTTCTAGTGACTTTAAATTTTGATGATAATTTTTATACTATTATCTTCATGTAGCCACAGAATCCACATATTTGATGATATATTATATTTAGATATCTAAATATAATATATCATTAAATATTATATAGATATTTAGATATCTTATAATTAGATATTTTGAAAATCATTATAACATTTAGTAAATAGGCATTTCTCAGAAAAATAAAAAAATATTTTTTTTTTATTTATATTAGAGTAAATAATTCCTATGTACAGTTACAATAGTATTTTTAAACAGTTGCTGTTTAAACTAAATTTAATATTATACTGATATATGTTATTATTGAATATAGCAAATGAATATCCGCTAAAAGGTATTAATTTTTTAAAGACTTTTTAGTTTTCAGTTATAGAATAACACTAATTGATTTTTCAGAAAAATCATAATGGAGACAACTATACACTACTCATTATCCTGAGAATGTACACTAAGTTATATTCAAATTTAGATTTTGTATGAAGTATAAATATTCTTTTAACAAATTAGTATCAGAAAATGTTTACATTATATCGTTACAAAATGGAAAAAGAATATCAGAACTAAAGAATCTTATTATTAATATATCATACTAATAAAAGATTCTTTACTTCTTATATGTAGTGCTTACATTATATCGTTACAAAATGGAAAAAGAATATCAGAAGTAAAGAATCTTATTAATATATCATACTAATAAAAGATTCTTTACTTCTTATATGTAGTGATTTTACCACTGAAAGCTTTGTTTAATATTATCTAATAGCCTCCATAATTTATTGAAGAAAATGTGTAAATAATTTCTTTTTTATTAAAATATATACTGTATATTAATTAATAAATTTGGAGATAACATTATTTCATAAAAATTGATTAATCTTGAAGTTCCTAAAATTTTCATGAAATCTGTTCTTTGCATTATTTTAAATCAACATTCTGAACTCTATATTTTGATTTAAAATAATTTAAGTTTAATTAATTCAATTGCTCATTAAATTCACAATGAATCATTATTATGATGATTTACAACAGAAGATTATATTAAAAAATTATAAAATTTAATTTTCTCATTTGCCACAATATTTATTTGTAACAAACGACATCTAAATGGAAGGTAAATGCAATTATCTGTTATCTAAAACATATTAATTTTTCTTGGCAGGAAGTAGATATTGGATATCCAACAGGAGTGACTCACGATAGATTGGAAGCTGTGGACTATACCAATGTTTATGACATTTTAAGCGTAAATTTCTGCAATATTTATTTGTAACAAACGACATCTAAATGGAAGGATAAATGCAATTATCTGTTATCTAAAACATATTAATTTTTTTTGGCAGGAAGTAGATATTGGATATCCAACAGGAGTGACTTACGATAGATTGGAAGCTGTGGACTATACCAATGTTTATGAAATTTTAAGCGTAAATTTCTATACTGGACAGCCTGATTTATTATCAAAAATGTTTGTTTTGATATATCCTTTCAACATATGGGTAAATAATACAGCAATTGTAAATATCAATAATAATATAATGAAAATTACAATTTATTTCTGATTTACAGCAGATCTACAAAAATTAATTTAATAATAATTTAAATTGAATTAAATTACAATTTTAATATATAAATATAACTTAATTTTTCTATTAATTTTTTAGTGCTTAAATCGAAATCTTTGCAATCATATCATTATCATCCAAGTCAATTTTGTTAGCCTCCAATATTGAATTTAATATAACTATTTTGTCATTTTATGTATAAAAGCTATAAACACAGCAGAACACTTTTTTCTGTTATAAATAATTATATTGGTAAAACTTATCTATAACAGCAATTTTCCTTATAGGTTCTTCAACAATATTTAGGAATTTTTATTGAAGAATCTATAAGGAAGATGATGATTGTATTTGTGCCATAATAATGAACGATATCACAATGAACAACGGTGTCATCGAAATTATGTAAAATAATTGAAATGATAATTACTGCAATGTCACATATTCTAAAAGAATGATTTCAGAAATTTTACAAATAATGTACATACTTATGTATAATATACATTTGCTAATTTATAATTTTGCAGCCCGATGGATACTTGGTAAAGCGTTCGTTTACCACATCGGAGGAATGGATTCAAATTCGGCCCACATCTCCAGTTTTTCAGGAGAGCCCCACCTGTTAAATTCCATCCTTCAACCTTTTGATTGACCATATTATGATTATTGGTCAACCTATGGTGAGCTCTAAATGTGATTGCAACCAGATACAGAATACCATAATTTTTCTATTAATTTTTTTAGTTCTTAAATCGAAATCTTTGCAATCATATCATTATCATCCAAGTCAATTTCGCTGGCCTCCAATATTGAATTTAATATAACTACACTAATTTGTCCTCTTATGTATAAAAGCTATAAACATAGCAGAACTCTTTCTCTGTTATAGATAATATATTGATAATACTTATCTATAACAGAAAAGTTGTAACAGGAATTTTCCTTATAGGTTCTTCAACAATATTTTAGAAATTTTTATTGAAGAATCGATAAGGAAGATGATGATTGTAATTGTTCCATAATAATGAACGATATCACAATGAACAACGATGTCATCGAAATTATGTGAAATAATTGAAATGATAATTACTGCAATGTCACATAATCTAAAAGAATGATTTCAGAAATTTTACAAATAATGTATATACTTATGTATAATATACATTTGCTAATTTATAATTTTCAGCCCGATGGCTACTTGGTAAAGCGTTCGTTTACCACATCGGAGGACTGGGTTCAAATTCGGCCCACATCTCCAGTTTTTCAGGAGAGTCCCACCTGTTAAATTCCATCCTTCAATCTTTCGATTGACCATATTTTGATTATTGGTCAACCTATGGTGAGCTCTAAATGTGATTGCAACCAGATATACCAGAATACCCTTTGTCAGTAGATGTGGCGTCTTAACAAAGCCAACTTCCTCTAATTTAACTGGTAATATTTAATTAATGTAGAAGCAATTCCGAACGTGTCCTTGATTTTGAAATTATTCAAACTAAGAAAGTAAAATATATGCCATGAAAACCATCTTTATTGGCATAATCTATATTTTAAATCTAGTAAAAATCTATTAAACAGTATTCTAGTTTTATTGTCAAAACTATACTAATATAGCTGAGTAGTTTTTATCATAATATATATTAATAATATTTAAACGTAATTAATTTATAAAATAATAACCTAAGAATATTACATTATAAATACAGAAAAGAAAATGCTGGTAAACCATATGATACATAAATTTTGATAAAATTTATTTTATTTATTAACAACAGATGGCGCTAAGTATTAAGCAGCAGAATACCCTTTGTCAGCAGATGTGGCTTCTTAATAAAGCCAACTTTTTCTAATTTAACTGGTAATATTTAATTAATGTAGAAGCAATTCCGAACGTATCCTTGATTTTGAAATTATTCAAACTAAGAAAGTAAAATATATGCCATCAAAACCATCTTTATTGGCATAATCTATATGTTAAATCTAATAAAAATCTATTAAACAGTGTTCTAGTTTTATTGTCAAAACTATACTAATATAGCTGTGTAGTTTTTATCATAATATATATTAATAATATTTAAACGTAATTAATTTATAAAAATAATAACCTAAGAATATTACATTATAAAAACAGAAACGCAAATGCAGATAAGCCATATGTTATATAAATTTTGATAAAATTTATTTTATTTATTAACAACAGATGGCGCTAAGTATTAAGCAGTTAAGCTATCTGTTACTGCTCCACTGATAACACTTAGCTCCATCTATTTTCAATAATATAATATAAAATTCAAATCCCATACTATAGGATTAACTGATATGATTGCTAGTACGGCATAGAGATGACCGTTAAATGAAAAACAAGCGAATTAGTTCAGAGGATATTAACGGGAAACACGCAACAGAAAAATGATGATGGTAGTAAGCTATCTGTTACTGCTCCACTGATAACACTTAGCCCCATCTATTTTCAATAATATAATATAAAATTCAAATCCCATACTATAGTATTAACTGATATGATTGCTAGTATAGCGTGGAGATGGCCGTTAAATGAGAAACAAGCTAATTAGTTCAAAAGTTATTAACGGGAAACACGCAACAGAAAAATGATGATGGTATTACATTAGATGCTTCTTTTTCTTTTGGAAAGTAAAAATATTGATGATCAAATGATAATGCTAGCAATATTTATCTAGAATCGAAAACGTGATCTACTGTAATAATTTTTAAACCTAATGAGAAATGATATTCGTACGAAGATGATGAGAGAAATAAAATGTTATATATCTCGGATAATTTATCATCATAAACTAGCACTAACGGAATGAATAAAATGTTTTAGAAAATTTTATTGCATTTCCCAAGCTTAGCTAAAATTAAATCTTAAATATCTCCAAAAATTTATCAGCACAAATTGAAAATTGGCTGCACAATTCAATGCTAACGATAGCAAACAGAATAATTATTCATTTCATTGTAGTTTCAATATTGGTGGATTACTATAACTAACCTATTACATTTATCATTATAAAACTAATTTTTCTCTCATAATTTCTACTATTAAAGGTATGGATTTCATCTGTGATTATTTACATAATTGCTAGTTTAAGTTTCCATTGCATTATGAAGTATAATAAAAGAAAAATAAGTTTGCAAGATATCTTCTGGGCTCTGTTCGGATCATTTACCAATCAAGGTAAGCATAGTTTCATTTTTTAAATATTTATTTGTTATAATTATTACAACTTTCGGTTGTGTTAAAGAAGTTTATAAGAGGTTGTTAAACTGTGTACTGTATCTTTCTGCAGGAAATAAGTTGTATACTATGAAAGGAAACAGTAAAATTTTGTCAATTTGTTGGAATATTTCTTTATTTGTGTTGGTGGCCAGTTACAGTGGAGCCATTATGTCTTTCCTCATTCATGCAGGACACGAAACTGTTCCACGTACCTTCTGCGAATTGGTAACTGCAATGAGAAATAATGAATATAAAACGGGTGTTCTTTTTCATACAGGTGTTGGAAAGCATGTTAGAGTAAGTATATAAACTGGTTTATAAATAATGAACATTAATTAAAAGTATTATTTATAAATATTTATTCTAAAAAATAATCGTGACATCTGAAAGACCAAATCTCACTTTACGAAATTTATTGAGTAAATTTACTTTTTATGTGCCTTATATAAAATGTTAAGATTTTTTTACAATTATAAGATGTTTCATATAAATTAATTTGTAACAGTAAAACAGATAATAAAGAAAACCTTATGTTTAACCTGAAAATGGAAAAATTACTAACTGTAAAAATATTGTATATATAATCGTATAAAAGAGTGAAATTTTGAGATCTCATTAATTAATTATTATATTTTAAAAAATTAAATTTATTATAGGAATCACATTTATAACTATATTCTGCATATTAACAAATATATATACTATATATTATTTTAGGATGCTACTGAAAGTAGAGGAATCACATTGATAATTATATTCTGCATATTAACAAATATATATACTATATATTATTTTAGGATGCTACTGAAAGTACACCATTGCTTTATGCGCTTAAAGAATTAAACGAAGAAGGAAAAGTACTGAATGTTGGACCGAAGGATGACATCTATGAATTTCTTTCAAGAAGGAAACATGCACTTATTCATTATGGAAAGGATGGAGCAATACGTATGAATGCATTAGGAGCAGAAAATTTTATAATTTCCAAAGAACCTCTTTACGTGCAATACGAAATTCTGGCAATTCCGAAAGGATTTCGTTACAAGAAACATTTCAATAGGGCGTAAGATATTATAACCATCAGTAGACTAATTTCTTATTTGTTTTAATTAAATTGATGTCTTATTAATCGTTTAAATATTATTTTCTTTTATCATTTAGCATTCGCCATATTGTAGAATCAGGACTGTTTATTTACACTCTGAAATATCAAATCAATAAGCATAGATATAAAGTGTACATTGCAAAAGACAATGATGAAGATGCAAAACCACTATCCCTTGAAGATTTAATTGCGGCATTTTTACTTCTTCTTCTTGGATATGTTCTATCAATTTTAATATTTATTTTTGAATTATTAATCAATTTCAAAAAATGTTGCAATTTATCACGTGCATTAGCAAAAATTAAGAATTTCATATTGTAAAATTTTCTGAAACAATTAACTATAGCACATAGATATAGATGAATTTCTCAAGACGAAATGAAGAGGAATGGTATATGAGATAAAGATAGTGAACATAGCAATTATTAAAATTTTTTGTATAATTGAATCATTTTGACATTTCTATCACTGCGCTTTTGGATAGTAATATAACAGTTCCTCTCTGTTAGGAGTATAAAATTTTCTATAAAGCCAATTTTTGTATTTTGTTGTCTTATTAAAATTATGTATGCAGAAAGCAACAATGATGAAAAAGTTTATAAATAGGACTCGTTCATTTCAAAAATTAATTGTTGTTTTGAAAATTCAATTCACTAGTTGTTTGCATTCACTTGTCAGAAAATCGATTTTCCACCTACAGTTTTTAATGTGATGGAAAATCGAAACGTGTATTATAGCAATAAGTGAGCTATTAAATTTGAACTTTTATTAACAGTTTTTAATGTGATGGATAATCGAAACGTGTATTATAGCAGTAAGTGAGCTATTAAATTTGAACTTTTATGTTTAGCGAAAAAATTAAATTAATGAAAATATCCATTATATATTTCTTGGATAAAATTAAATATTTGCATTATTTTTTGTTTAAAATATAAATTTATTAAAACGAGAAATTAGAATTTTTATATCATGATGATAGAAATTTCAAATAATAAGATCTCGATTTCATATTTGTTTTCAGTATTACGTTTTCTTAATTATTATAGTATAAATTTTTGTGATTTATTTTATTAAAAGTAAAATTAAAACGAGACATTAGAATTTTTATATCATGATAGAAATTTCAGATAATAAGATTTCGATTTCATATTTGTTTTCAATATTACGTTTTCTTAATTATTATTGTATAAATTTTTGTGATTTATTTTATTAAAAGTAAATCGACTATCAATTTAGAAAACAGTAATTTCATTAATATTAATATCGAACATTTATTTTCCTTGAAATTTTGAATTAATTTTTAGAAATTATATAATTTTTCCAAACTGCTTAGAAAGGAAAGATATTCTTTATTGATTATGATGAAGAATTTTATAATGTATATATAACAAAACATTTCATATAGGATCAAAATAAAAACGTGATTAACAATCACAAAGATTTATGCACTACACGTATTCCATTAGATAATTATATTTACTTAGTATTCTCATATTTCATTAATTTTATCTTCATTCCACTAATGATAATCTAAGGATCTCAATATAAAACGTAAAAGTAAACTGAATATAAAGATTTTTATATTAAATAATAAACTTCATAAATTATTTTATACACTAAGTTAACTTTTCTGTTGCATGATATTAGATAGTAATAATTAATTTGTTTTATAATTATGAATATAAAGATTTTTATATTAAATAATAATCTTCATACATTATTTTATAGACTAAGTTAACTTTTCTGTTGCATGATATTAGATAGTAATAATTAATTTGTTTTATAATTATTTGTACCAAGTATATACAGGGACATATTTTTTAAATTTCGGATGTTTCTGTTATTCTCTTTTGAGACACATTAATTTCTCATAAAAACAAAACAAAGTAGAAAAAGTTTCTCTATTCAAACATAATTATAACTATTGAGATGCCTTAGATTACTATTAGTGGAATGATGATAAAAATTAATGAAATCTGAGAATGCTTAGTAAATGCAATTATCTGCTGGAATAACAGTAGTGCATAAATCTTTGTGATTTGTTAACCTCTTTTTTTCATCCTTTATGAAAATGTTGTACTATACATCAATTATTAAATTCTTCATTCATACTCAATAAAGAAAAATATTTCCTTTGCATCAGTTTGGAATAAATTGTGTAATTTTAAAATTTAATAAAAATTAATTCCAAAAATTCACGGAAAATAAATGTTCGATATTGATATTGTTATAATAATGCAAAAATATATTTTGTTGATCTTCTTCAAAACTACAACTTAATAAAAATTAATTCTAAAAATTCATGGAAAATAAATGTTCAATATTGATATTGTTATAATAATGCAAAAATATATTTTGTTGATCTTCTTCAAAACTACAATGGATCAATAATTTATTATGAAACTGAACAAAGACTTCTTTCGTTTCTCATGTCTTTTATGGAAGAATTGAAACATTATATTATAATAAATGAGTTTGCAAAACAAGCAAACAATGTATTGACTATAAAAGCAGAATATTCTCTCTTTCACTCTAGAAGAGAAACAAAATTTTCACTGTACTATCCATTTTATCTTACCTGATTGTATTTAATATTTTATTTAATAAGAAAAATGTCGACGCTATTAGTTCAAACTGAAGAAGGATCTAGAAGAAATAAAACAGAACGAAAAATTAAGAGTTGGTGTCCTGTATTGAGAAGTTTGTATATAATTGGAATGGATACAGAAAAAAAGGCATTACGTCTTCACAATATTGTGTTTTTGATCTGTGCTAAGATTCTTTTCTTACTTCGTATAAGTCCTGTATTGAGAAGTTTGTATATAATTGGAATGGACACAGAAAAAAAAGCGTTACGTCTTCACAATATTGTGTTTTTGATCTGTGCTAAGATTCTTTTCTTACTTCTTATATGATTGTTTAAGACACTCAATAAAAAACAGTTGCAAATTAAAATATTTAAATATTTACGTTGTTTTTACAGAAGAATTGTATCTATTTTAAATTAAATTAATAAAACTTTCAGTTTTTGGAAATATTGAATATGGTTTGCTCTTCTCTGTATCAGGCATCACTCTTGTGTGATGATAAAACACAAGAATACGCATTTCGATTTTACATCAAAACTATTCAAGAATTACCGTCTTTTTCTGCATGGAAAATGTTTTCTGTTGACAGAAGTCTTGTTTTCACTCTTACAAGTGTGATTTTTACTTACATTCTAATCATGTATCAATTTAATAATATTCATATTTACTAATTCTTTTGATATTAATATTATCCCATTAATGTAATATTGAAAAATTCATATTCACGACATAGAAATGTAGTTATTGAAATATTGTAGAATTTTAGAAAATTTGTAGAATTTTATATTTCTATTATTCTGAAATATATTTCTTTTTCATTAATTGTAACATTTAAGGGATCAAATATTAGTATGCTAAAATAAATATGTATTCTGACAATGCAATGAATGTATATCAATTGTTATAGCACTTCTTATATTTACTGATTATATATAACATTCAGTCTACTATTCGAACAGTAGAGAGAATAAATAACATTATACTGTGTTATCAGCTATCTCAATGTATATCCCCATAATCACTTTTGAGATTGTTACTTCGTTTTCATAAACTTTGACAAATATATCAAAGTATTAGTAAATTTCTTGTACAAGACTCAAACCCATCCTATGCAGGATGGAAGCGAGGAATGATGATAATGTTGATGATTAAAGATAATCTAATATCGCATCATTTAAAACTTTTGATTTTAAATACTTAAAAATGGCGGAAATTCAAACGCTAAAAATATTCTCTTAATATATTTTAAATTAAATATTAAATTTCTATCCAATTCATTAAAAACATCAAATCGACGAATCTGATCTCGATTATATAATAATTAAGTAAACTTTTAAATATTCTGAAATGTATCATTGTTTGAGACACACAATAAAAAACAGTTGCAAATTAAAATATTTAAATATTTACGTTATTTTGCACAGTAGAATTGTATCTATTTTAAATTAAATTAATAAAACTTTCAGTTTTTGGAAATATTGAATTGGTTAGTAATTATTTTTGAATTTAATTTTAAAGAAAAATTGCTCCTGGCTCAGTGGCCACGTGGTGCAGAGTCGGTCACGTAAACCGAATATCCCGATTCGAACCCCTGCTGAGCTATTTTTTTTATTATTTTCATGGATGCAAATCAGTGTTTTCCAGATATTAAATCAGCTAAGCAGAATATTTTTTGTACATAGCTTTTCGAGAAAAGTTCATTTGAGAAAATAATATTATGAGTTTGCATGAATTTATTTATTCTATTAAATAATGAAAACTAAATATTTAAGCTACAGTTAAATCTGATATATTTGGACATAAAGCAGCACCAAATCCATATATCAGTGGCCACGTGGTGCAGAGTCAGTCACGTAAACCGAATATCCCGATTCGAACCTCTGCTGAGCTATTTTTTTTATTATTTTCATGGATGCAAATTAGTGTTTTCCAGATATTTAATCAGCTGAGCAGAATATTTTTTGTACATTGCTTTTCGAGAAAAGTTCATTTGAGAAAATAATATTATGCGTTTGCATGAATTTACTTATTCCATTAAATAATGAAAACTACATATTTAATCTACAGTTACATCTGATATATTTGGACATAAAACAGCACCAAATCCATATTTTAGTAACGTTTGGCACAAATTTGGTATTTAATGTCAAATTCCAGAGGAGATGTTTTCAATGTTCTTAAAATCGATCATTATTTCCAAAATAAATACAACAATTAACGAAAGACATCCAATGAAAAGAAATGTAAATATTCCAATTCAATCTTCGAATATAAGAGGTTGAGTTTCATGATCCGAATTTTTAGCAATAACTTCTTCATGTCAGTGATATTAATTGAATATTTCCCAGTGCGAATTGCTAATTTTAATCTTAACGTACGCTATATCCAAGTGAAGTTAGTATTGAAATCTTTCCATAACTAGCAGATTGTTTTCTAAATGGTTTTCTCGAAATGATAAAATTTTTATTTCTTCGCAAACTCATGGATATGCATCTTTCGTAATATTGAGTGAAATATGCGTTTGCATGAATTTACTTATTCCATTAAATAATGAAAACTACATATTTAAGCTACAGTTACATCTGATATATTTGGACATAAAACAGCACCAAATCCATATTTTAGTAACGTTTGGCACAAATTTGGTATTTAATGTCAAATTCCAGAGGAGATGTTTTCAATGTTCTTAAAATCGATCATTATTTCCAAAATAAATACAACAATTAACGAAAGACATCCAATGAAAAGAAATGTAAATATTCCAATTCAATCTTCGAATATAAGAGGTTGAGTTTCATGATCCGTATTTTTAGCAATAACTTCTTCATGTCAGTGATATTAATTTAATATTTCCCAGTGCGAATTGCTAATTTTAATCTTAACGTACGCTAAATCCAAGTGAAGTTAGTATTGAAATCTTTCCATAACTAGCAGACTTCTAAATGATTTTCTCGAAACGATAAAATTTTTATTTCTTCGCAAACTCATGGATATGCATCTTTCGTAATATTGAGTGAAAATGTCATCATTGAAAGGATTTCATTCATATCTTCGACTGATCTGATATTCAACACTTTCCTTTTTTATTTAATTATTTAAATGAGAAAAGAGATAGAATATGTTCAATAGCATTTTAATTTAAGAGATATTTTAAGAAAAATTATCAATTTTATTTATTAATAAAATCAAATTTCTTCCTTTTTTATTTAATTATTTAAATGAGAAAAGAGTTAGAATATGTTCAATAGCATTCTAATTTAAGAGATATTTTAAGAAAAATTATCAATTTTATTTATTAATAAAATCAAATTTCAAAGATAAATGATAATTTTTTCTGTAAAAAGTTAACATTTATTTTGAAATTGATCAAGTTATATCATAATTATTTGCACACACAAATGTACCACAATTCCAAATGATATTATTTCAGACAAATCAAAACTATAGAATATTATTTCTATTTAAAAATTAATAATAAATTATAAAAATATAGTTAAATTTTTTTAAATAAAAAATCGCTATAAAGGATTATAAATATAATTCTGAATAATCCAATAATATGCCAAATTCGAACAATAAAAAATCTGGGTATTTATATCGAAGTTAAATTAAATTGAATAGAGCATGTAATATTTGTTAATTATAGAGTAGATTGTTATAATGGATGTTCTTGACTGTGGTCTGAACACATCCACCTTATTATCTTTATATTGAGACGAAAAGCGTCTCACTGTCATCTGTTGCTTCTATAATTTCTTCCTTTCGGATTTGTTATAATGGATGTTCTTGACTGTGGTCTGAACACATCCACATTATTATCTTTATATTGAGACGAAAACCGTCTCACTGTCATCTGTTGCTTCTATAATTTCTTCCTTTCAGATTGACCTTCTCCCAAAACCCCTTTCTGGTACCTCTCGATGTTTATATTTCCAACGTTTCCCCGAGTCGGGAGATAGACGCGAGCGGGAGAGACTCAGTCATCCTTACAGCTGTTCATGTATGACGTTCTTCTTACTGACCGAATAAAATTGTTGTTATTTAACCATCTTCTTTCTTACAGCCGTTCATGTATGACGTTCTTCTTACTGACCGAATAAAATTATTATTTAACCATCTTCTTGTCATTGACTTTAACATAAGCTACGACAATATATAAAAATCCCGTGTCACGATGTTCGTCTTCGCTAATCTCCGAAACCACTCAACCGAGCATCAGCCACGAAAATTGGCGAAGTCGACAGGATGCCGAAGACCCGTAACTCTCGAAGATCATGGCAACCCTCACCGGATTCTGCGGATCCGATGGCCGGACTTCAGTCCCTGGCGGCCATCCAGGACGATATGAGAGATATCGTGAGAAATCAAGCTGAGAGTCAGGAGCGACTTAAGAATGAGATTCTCGGTGAGGTCGAGAAAATGATTTCAGCGTTGCTTCTTGCGAATGGACCTTCCAAGCCACCGAAGCCGATACCTGCCAACGCTATATGACTGATAGGAACTTGCAAGAATCGGTCGAAGGAGATAAGGAACGACCGATCGAAAACCTACCTAGAACACAGGTAATAACTTCATTAATTAATCGAGCTACGGATTTCGAGTCGCCCGTTGGGGGGCGGACAATCGAAGTGGGGAACTGGCTGAAACAGGCGCTAACACACCGAGTAGCCACTCCCGAAATGATAAAGATGGGGGGTTGAATGTGGCTAAGGATGATGATCAGCGGCTCTATCGTTTCATTAGGGGGTCAGTTATCGAACGGTTCAATGGACGGTTGACAATGAAGGCAGACGCTTGGCTTGACGTATTTGAACTGCTATCGTCCGAATTGGACGATCATCAGAGAGTTCAAGCCCTGGGTTCTTATGTTTCGAATCTTCGATCTAGCGATCTGTTCGGCATACCAAATCAATCCATCCATTTGTTTGGTATGCCAAAGAGATCGCTAAACCGAAGATTAAGATCTGGTCTGACGCTCGGGAAAGGTTCTTGGCACGTTATGGCATGGCTATAGTATCTCCCGGGGTAGAGGCAGAGCAGAGGCGGATGTTGCCGACTGAGGAAGTGCGAACATATGCCCAGGAGAAGATGCAACTATTACGATTGGCCGAAATACTCGCTGAAAACAGCCCTAGCACTCCTTACTGCTGGGATGCCTGTCCCATACAGGACAACATTATCCATCTCGGAAACATTCGACGAATGATTACGCATTGCATTAACAATAGAAAATACTCGAAAGGAATTACGATCCAGGTCTCAGGAACACAGAGAGAATATCAATATTGCCCACCTTTCGGATTGGGTTGGTGAGAGTCGGATGAACGAGAATGAAGGGTCTCAGAGACCAACAAATCCTTGCAAGTTCTGTAAACGTAGGGCATATCTGCTTACCACTGGCACCGTGAATGTCCTCACTGGTCAACGGGTAATAGCGAATATTACCACTGGCACCGTGAATGTCCTCACCGGTCAACGGGAAATAGCGAATCGCAAGCAACTTCCATTGATAACTCTATCAGTGAAACTTTAAACTCACTGAGCGGCCCGCACCACAAATAAAATTCATATTCTTTGACGCCTTTGTCAATGGAAACCGTGTGCGTGCATTCTTAGATACAGGCAGCACACTTACAATAATGTCAACATCCTTGGCAAATCGACTTAATGTTAGAATAGATTCAAGGGCGTCAATAAAAGTTAATCATATAGGTGGCCAAACTAGGAGCCGCGCATTTGTTGATCTCGGCATTGGACTTATAGAATATCAATACATGTATTTGATGACTTTTTTCACGACCTTTTGGTTGGCACTAAAGATGCTGCTAATAATTACTATTGAGTATTGGTTTCTTTATCCACCCTTTTATCCGATAAGCTAGTATTATCCTCTTTATCCATCCTTTTATCCGATAAGCTAGTATTATCTAGCTAAGCTGTGTTCTAGGATGGACGATTCACCGTGACGTCGTAGTCACGTATTTTCGTAGAACGTTGTAGTTTGCCTAAGTTTAAACGAGAAGGATTATAACTTATTCGTGCTAGTTTATTTTATAATAGCATGAATTAGTTATAATCCTTAATAATTTATTTCATATATAGTTCATTACATTATAATCCTTATAATGTAATGAACTACATATCACTTCCAGATATATGTAATTCATTACATTATAAGGATTTTAAAATTTTCAATTTAAATCATTTTTATTGTTAAAAATATAAGAAACTGCATTTTTACAGAAAATAATAGAGTTTATGAATAAAATTATTTATCAAATCAGGCATTCCAATTTGTTATTTTCGATAAAATTATTGATCAAATCAGGCATTCCAATTTGTTATTTTCTGATAATAAGAAACTGCAGTTTAACAGAAAATAATAGAAAGTATGAATAAAATGAAACTGCATTTTTACAGAAAATAATAGAAAGTATGAATAAAATTAGTCAAAATCAGGCATTCCAATTTGTTATTTTCTGATGATGATTAAGTTAACTTGGTGAGAAAATCTACTGATAGAATAAAGTAATTTTGTTCTATTAAACATTTGATTTTCATTATTAGTAAGAATACAGTATATATTATTCATATTATTAACAATAATAAACCAAATTTTCCATTAATAATGAACAAGAAAAACACCGCCTCTTCCGTTGGACTCTTGAACTGTCAACATATGATTACACACCACATTATCGCCCGGGGACTGTCAACCAAGCTGCGGATGCACTCTCACGTAATCCGGTTTATTTTACTAGGGAGGAGTACAGCGATGTCGCTGATGAAATCCAGTCTTATAATATACATATGCCGACAAACGTGGTGAACGGGATGACTTATGTTCATATACAAGGCACAGATAAATTAGTTGTTCCACCATCACTTGTACACAATGTCCTGAGAGAGACGCATGATGGCCGAGGCCACCCTGGGAAAATTGCACAAAGCGGCTTGTGGCCACTCAGTACTGGTGGCCGTCATTGACAATGGCCGAGGCCATCCCTGGGAAAATTGCACAAAGCGGCTTGTGGCCACTCAGTACTGGTGGCCGTCATTGACAAGAGATATTCAAGATTATGTTCGCACGTGTCACACCTGTCAGGTAGTGAAACTGCTGAATCGCCCAACTCTCGGGAGGCTACAGCCTATTGATACTCCCGCTACACCAAATGATCTCTGGGCAATGGACACCATAATCATAGGCAACGATGCCTGACTTACTTCAGCCAAATATGTACAACTCGTAGTGGATCACCACGGCCACTACGTATGGACTCTCCCTACTAGAGCAAACAATGCAGGGGCTGTAATAAGTGCTCTCCAAAGGGCGATCAAAGAATCCGGACCCCCGAAACGTCTAATATTACTGTAGACAATGGCACAAATTTCCGATCAAAACGATTCCAAAAGTTCTCTACTGACTACTATATTACTATCGCCTATACTTCTATGTACCATCCTCAAGCAAATGGTCTGTGTGAAAGAACAAATGGAACAATAGCCCGTCAAATATCTTTATACCTGAGGGACAAGCCAAAAATCCGTTGGTCTTCAGCAGTAGGACCAGTCCTCCACAATTACAATTGCATGCCACATACCGCAACTGGCTATGCACCGGAAACGCTTCACTTTGGACGTAATCTCCCGAATGGGTTAACGCTCAAGGAAATCCGGGAAGAAACTGTCAGACGATCGAAAGCTTTCCAGTCGGATCGCAAACGTCAGTATGACTCGAAACACGAAGCGTCAAATTTTGACATTCATGACACTGTCTTGGTTAGGATTCCTGACACGCATCCATCAGCTAGTAAATTTTCACCGAAATGGGACGGCCCTTATGTAGTCGACAAAAAAATTGGACTTGAAACTTATCGACTAAAACGTATGGTGCGGACTCATAAGCCCGTTTTTCCTGACGTCATATCTTGCCATTCGTCTAGGCTTAAGCTTTATTTTGAACGCA